>CM077169.1:25865475-26147975 GCA_039654105.1 Coreius guichenoti | reverse complement strand
GTCATTGCGACCAAATTATTAAATTATGTATTTGGTCAAAACCAGTTTTTTCCATATGAATTTAAATATTTTACAAAAGTACAGTTTTATGTGCACCAAGTAGTTGTGTTTTTGACTGAGCAATATAACAATATGGTATTACATTATACTGTAATTCTGATAAAAAAAATGTTCCTATTTAGTTTAATAATTATGTAAAAACAATGATACTTTAATCACAGTTTCCAGTCTAGAAACTAGTTAACTTTACTTAAATGTTTAAGTTCACTCTTTAAGGAGACTAAACAGGTTGAAATAGATTGAAAAAATACTTCAGTTCAATGCTTTTTAAATGCTATCAGTTAAAAAAAAAAAAAAAAAAAATCAATCACGCTAACTATGCTGAATGTCATGGATTTAGGTTTTCTCTTGTATAGTTATCACAAAAAAACCCAAATTCACAACAGAGCAAGAGAAAGAAAAGAGCGCATATGGAAATGATCACAGAGATGTGATGGTTAGACGGAAGTGGGGCTTTATGATGGAGAGGAGCCTACTGGAGTTTGTTCTCGTACGTCTCTATCTACAGCCTGCATGGGGACGAGGCGTCGGAGGGAAAAACGCTTGAGACAGCACAACGTCTCAGCGGCAGCAGAAGCAGAGATGGTGTGCGTGCTTTATGGTAGATCGCTCTGCCATACGCGTTCACAGCATATAGAGGACATTCCGCTTGGAAAATACTTTAAGCTCAGAAACAGATCATTCCCATTACACTGACCTCCTGCCGCAACCCCACAACTGGCGCTCCTTTGGCTTCCCCTTGCCTCATAAGTGCACACACACACACACACACACAACTTGCAAAAATTTCATTACACACTTTCTCAAAGCAGGATGAAAAAAGGTGATAACATATGTCATCTCACAGACGTTTGCAATTTCCGACAAATATGCAGATGTACAGGCGATATTGCTTTGGGTCGTGCACTGTGTGTTGAGGTTATTGTTACTCTACTGTTAAAACTGTTGAACTGCTTTAGTTCGCTGTGCTTTGGGGGAGAAAATCTGGATCATATCTAAAGGGAACACGCAGTCACCGTGTCTTTCTCACGGGCCGTAATCCAACTTAAAAAATGAACACTCACACATACACCTCTGCAGGGTAAATTCTGGGCTCGGCTACAGGAGACAGAGGGGGGAAGTGTGGGATGATTGGTCTGATTAACAGTTAAATGGATCCAGAGGGCAGCACATCACTAAGAGTATTGTTACCCTATTTATATACAAAACACATCCTGCACTTAGATAAGAGAACACACACACGCTGTTTATCTCTCTATTTGTTTTTTTAAACAGGATTTGGTGAACGCAGATCAGGATCGCAGAAAGCCTTTCAGGTCTGCAGCGAGGCAAGTTTAAATTGTTAGTGGCGTAGTGCCAGGTCAGGTTGGCACCTCATAAACCGCTGGAAGTGAATAGAGGTGTGCATGTGTGTGCGTGTGGGTGTATGTGCATGCACGTAGGTGGATGAAATTTAGCTCTCAAAGATTATGGTTCAGCTGTAATTTTATCTTTTATTTTAATGCTTTATTTTGCTAATGGGGTTTCATGTTTAAGCAGCGTTAATGACATGGAGACACCTCCCGAATGGAAAACCTGTGTGTGCGCAGAGAGTTATTCACGAACCATTGCTTTTGCTTTTTCTTTCACGAATGTGGCACTCACACACACACACACACACACACACACACACACACACACACACACACACACACACACACACACACACACACACTTTTGGAATATGTGTAGTAGGCTTTTATTAAAGGAAATTTGTTCTCTGAAAGAATCTTTTTCATATTTTTCTTTTAACATTGTCTGTTTTTATTCAATTTTATTCGTCTTTTGTTCTTCTCTGTGTTCAGAGGAACAAGTGTAGCTGTCATTCTGTCTGCGGATCTGTTTGTACTAATTCTAAATCAATTTAGCCAACTAAACAAATACTAGAGAAAGTGTTCTGATCAGATCTGTTTTAAATCTAAAAACTTTTTTTGCCAAATGAAAAAGGACAGAGACAGATTTAATGATTTCAGCTGTACGGAAAAATGACAGAAATCCTGCTTCCATATCCAAAGATTACCATCACACACATACAGTGAGATTGTGAGAAGGTAATTGACTGAGTCTTTGCACCTGTTGTTAAAGTGGCTTGGAGGATCCGTAGCCAGTCAGGTCAATACAGATACTCTGATACAGTCAGTCATGTCTCTTTTATAGGACAAATCTTTTACGTATTCCTTGGTCGTCCAAAGCACCATCTCTCTCCCTCGCTCTCTTTTTCGCTACTCTTGAGAAGGCCAAATTTCTGAAAATGTCAACACAAATATTTTAACACCTTCTAAAAAAAACAACTTGTAAGGATGATTTGATTTTTTGTTATTAAAAAACTAATAATAATTTAAAAAAAAAATGCAAAAACATATTTGTAAAGGGTGCACTACCCCTTTAAGGAGTTTTGGTAAGACTTTACTTAAAGCCTTTATGTATAGTGCATTATAAAGGTATTCATAATGTACACTATAATGCATTTTATCTTTTAATTATTAACTGTAAACAAAGTTAAAATGCATTATAATATTCACATATTCCTTGTTCTCAATCTGAAATTGGTTGTTTGTCGTGTTTTAAAGATTTATACTTTCTAAAGGTATATTATGTATTATAACTGTTGTTACAATTTTTCATGAGGCCATACAGTGCATTATAAGGCATAATTATTGTATTAAAAATACTTATATACTTATATGCATTATACATAAAGGCTTTAAGTAAAGTGTTACCAGAGTTTTCTATACTTTATCTAACACTTGACATAAATTTCATTGGTATAACTTAACAGTTTGTTTAGTTATATTGAATAACAATTAAGGGTCTCTTTCAGTCTTTCACTTCTATCCTCTCCCTTTTTTGTTGTGCACTGTTTGCCCATTTTTCATTATACGCTTTAGTTGGACCAATTCTGAACACTTTCTTTTAAAGATTAAGATGTCTTCCAAGAACATGTCTATCTTCTGCCTTCCTATATTCATATGTGCCTATATTTGTACGTGTCAGTCCTAAATCAAACACAGCAGCATGACCAACCCCTGCTGGTCAAACCCAGCGATATACACACACATACACGCACACACACACACACACACACACACACACACACACACACACACACACACACACACACACACACACACACACACACACACACACACACACACACACACACACAGAGGCCAACACACACACAGAGGCCAACACACACTCAGGGCCAAAGCCCAGGCAAGCGGAACAATTGCTGGCCTCTAGAAATCATTTAGAAACTCTTTTACATCATTTCTGACCAAAATAAGCAGTAGAAGTGCATTTAATAGTGTTCACATCTGTGTGTCTGTGTGTGTGTCATACCAATGAAAAAACAAACACAACCATTTTTCCCCTCTTTCATGCTCGACTGCAGAGAGACGCAATTCTAATCCGGACTCACACGGTCATGAAACTACAGGAATTCGGTGCGAGTTTAATGCTGGACACAGACACACTCACATCTGTAGCCTGTTACTGAAAGCAGAGAGGTTATTTCAACAGGGTAATGGAAATAATGGCCACCAACACACGTATGCTGACACAAAACACATTTACACACACACGCATGGAGCAGGAGGAGGGCTAGGAGGTACAGTGCCTCATGCTGACCTGTGTCAGTGTGATGAGTTGCAGTCATAAAGATAAAGAATCTGAGTGGATCCACAGGATACGTCTTTGTGTGTGTGCGAGAGAGTGTTTCGCTATGCGAAAAGTCCAGATTTCTGAAAATGTCATTACAAATATACTAAAACCAACTTTTAAAGAGGGTTTTTAGTATTTTTAGGACTGAAATAGTCCATTTTAGGTGAAAGATCGGATCTGCTGGAGACGTCCGACAAATTATTTAGGCGCGTCGAAAGAAATCCACAGAGAAAGAGACAACCAGTATGGGGAAGTCCCAGAGCAAGTGGGGAAATTAATTAAATATAAACTGAAATGTTTTACCAGATGAGAAGTCTATCTATGTATCATCTTTTTACTCTTTTAATTCCTTTTATAACTGTTTTAATTTTCCTTACTTTTATTTTGTGATTATTTTAATTCCCTTTTCTATGTAAAGCACTTTGAATTACCATAGTGTATGAAATGTGCTATATAAATAAACTTGCCTTGCCTTGCCTATTAAAAAGATGAAATTAATATCTGAAAATGTCAAAAGATATTTGTAAAAGGTGCAGTTTAAAATGACTTTTTTGAGTTACTTGACAAAGCTTTTTGTACAAGCTGTATAAGCTTAATTTTAGAAATGTTTACAATATATATATCTATGAAAACTCTAAAAGTCTCATTTTAGAAATGTTTGATCTGATCTCTCTATCTGGTCACATTCTTATGTATATATTTATTTTATCTATTTACCATTTTACATATAAGTGTAAAGCATTAAAGCATAAACAAAGATCAATTATTGCACTCAATGGAAAATAATGTGCTTTATGTGATTGTCACAGTTATGTTTGTTTTTTGTGGTTCAGTTTAGTCCTGATTAGTCCCTAGTTTGTTCCCTTGGTTACGTTCACCTGTCAATCATTACGTCTCCCTGTGTATTTAAGCCCTTAGTTTCCTCAGTTCTTTGTTCGGCCTCGTTTGCTTTTATGTTGGTGTAGTTGTGATTTCTTATTTTTGTACATTCCTGAGTATTTGCTATTAAATATAAATCTTGTTGAATTATCCTTCGTCGTGCGATTTCTACAGCCACCAACCCTGACAGAAGACTGAACCAAGATTGTATTTATTTTTGCTGCTTTTTTCTTTTTTCTCCTGCCGGCCGTCCAACTGCTCTTTCTTGAGAAGAAGGACCATCCACTGGAGATCCACATGCGGGACTTTTTAGATCTGGTGTGCCTAACAAACTATCTGGACCGCTCGCTTTGCTTTTTTTTACCACATCAGCCTCAGCGGGCAGTCCAAAGCACACTTCCCAGTGAACGGTCCTCTGGGAGATTTCGCTGCATATGTGAAGTGGGTGCTGGTGAATAATGGATCAGTATTCACCATCTGCCCCACTGAGGACATCATTACCCCCCCTCCGGACCCAGAGCCCCAGCCAGCCACCTCACACACTGCACGGAGCTAACGCCAGAGCCCACCGTAGACAGAGAGCCAGAGCCAGCGCCAGAGAGGAGGAATGAGTCAACCATCGCCCCCAAGCCCCACAGAGAGTCTGACCAGGTGCGTGAGCCAGCAGACGTGGATTACGAAGGCATGGAGGAAAGCCCCGGCCGCACACACACAGCTGTGAGTGAGCTAAAGCTGGCCTCTGCAAATATTTATGAAGATTTTGAAGACGATATTTCCCTGGTTCACCCGTCCCCGCTGGTCCTGCCCAGCTCTAAGTCTCCTGTGTCTCTGCCTAGCTCAAAGTCTTCTGTGTCTCCAGAGTTCCCACCCCGCCTACCTCTCCCGCCTCCTCTTCCAAAATTTGTCAGCCCTGCCTCCACTGATTCCCTTCAGCCCCTCGACTTCTCCTCTAACGCCACTCTGTTGTGTGGATCTGACTCTGGTCTTCCGGTCTCCAGCTCCGCCCAGCCAAGAGGATCCCCTGGCTCTGCCTTCAGCCTCTGAGTCTATCGCTCCACCTTGGCCTGTCAACCTGTCAGCTCCACCTTGGCTCCTCCCTCCCTTGGCTCCACTTGGGACCATCGTCCTTACGGCTCTACCAAGCTCCCTCGTCCCTCCAGCTCCGATTGGTCAGCCTGCAGCACAGACTTAAGGGCCTCCGTCATGCTCCACCTTGGTCCCTCCGCCTCTGTCCCCTGGCTCCATCTCGGACACTGGTTGCTGCAGCTCAGCCTCCAGAGCCATCGGTGTTGTGTGGTCACATCAGCTCTCTGTCTACACCCTGGTCTCCTCTTCTACCTGCTCCATCTCCGTCAGTTGTCCCACTGGTGTCGTCAGCCAAGTCTCCACCATGGCACATCCCTCCCTCGACTCGGACGCGGGCCATTGCTATTAAATATAGTTCTTGGTGAATTCTCCTTCTTGGTGTGATTTCTACAGCCACCAACCCTGACAGAGGTAATGTCTAAATTAATTGATTTTCATTTTTTGGAGTAAAAAAAACCCCTCACTCAAGCAATCAATTTAAATGCATTGTTGCATCAGCAAAATATAAATATATAAAATGTAATAAAACAGGAGAATCAGGTAGACATCTGTTACTTCAACTACCTTGGCAAGACAAAACTGTGCCTGCGAGTTCAGGCTTAATAATTTTAATGTAAAAGGAGATGCTCATAAAACATGTTCAATCATGTGATCCAGCCCTTAGGTGTCGTAACACCTTAAAGCAACAGACAATGAACATAATCCCTCAGCCCATGAATCACAAATCACAGTCTGGGGAATTATTAGTTATTATTCCACTGTGGTTACAGTCTTATGATCTACTCTGTCCAGCATTAACAGAGACTTTCATGTGGCGTCTTTAGTTGTTTTACAGTCACCAGTTGATTTGGTGTTGCAATCTCCAGATGGGTCAGTGATTCAGAGCCTTGATATCATAAGACCTCTGCCGTTAAATCTTCCACAGATTTCACACCCTCCCTTCAAAATATGCAGCTGTGGGGGATTATATGAAAAACGAAGAGGCTGATGTGAGTCTGTAGCTTGACGCAACCGGCAGTGTAAAAATACAGCAGCTTGTGATTGGTTTGTTTAATGGATTCATTGGGAAAACAAAAGGCTGACATGATGAGACTACACCCACGTGGGAAAGAAGCCCTCGGCTGATATCAAAGGAGCGGAGATCCAACAGAGGATTGGCAGAACTCCGGGTTGCACCCAATGATTGTGTGTCTGACACAGATGCCAAACGTTGTGTTTACCCCACGCTGAGCGCCATCCATCAGCCGCACCAATGCTCTTCAGTGGCCTCCACCTACAATGACAAAGATTTGTGGCAAACATTGCAAAATATCTCTGAACTATTTGTGATGTGCATGTGTGTGTGCTCCAATATCAGAATAAAAACTCTTCTACAAACCTGTGCTAAGTGGAAAGAAGACAAAGATGTCTCAAGTGACTCATCATTCATCCCTCAAGTGAGCCATTGTTCATTTTGGAGAAATAGAGGGGAGGATGAAAAATGAGTTCACGATAAAACTGCAATTCTATTACTGTATGCAACGTTTATGGGCCAAGCAACGATACATAAAATCTTAAGGATGTTTAATTCAAAAACACTCACAATTATACGAAGCAGGCCATCAACAAGCAGAAATCCTGTCATTAATGCCAACGTGCCAATTAGAGCGTACGTCAGCCAACTGAAACTGCTAACTGAGCTGCTATGGTAAAACAGCAAGAAACAATAAAAAACAAGTTTATGACTTGCCCTGAAACACTCAGATTACCACAAATGACTGTATGACTGTGCTGCCTGGATTACTGGAGCTTTTACTATATAAACTGTGCATTTTTCACATGCTTATCATCTTGTGGAAATGGATGTTTACAGTTAAAATGTATATATATACACATTACACACACTACCATTCAAAAGTATGGGATGAAAATTTTTTACAGTAAGGATGCATTAAATTATCTATCTATCTATCTATCTATCTATCTATCTATCTATCTATCTATCTATCTATCTATCTATCTATCTATCTATCTATCTATCTATCTATCTATCTATCTATCTATCTCTCTGTACGTTTTTTATTTTTATTTGTAAATGTTGATTAGCACAGCGCTTTATAAAAAAGTTAATTAATAACATTAGCAAAAAGTTTTACATTATGTAATGCTTAACAGCTCATTAGTTGGAATACAGTTATATAATTACCATTATTATATAATGTTTGCATTACATAAGTTTATTAATGACTTAATGAAAGTTATTTCAGTTTAAAGTTTAACTAAACAAAGTTGCGCCTTTCCATTGACTACTGTTATAAACTGAGCTAATAATATTTTCTATCATAAACCTAACCAGCACAGACATCATTTCGCAATTTACATCCTCATTAAAATATTATTAATATGTTTAAGATGTTTACTTTTGGTCCTCACAACGTTTGTGATTTCAGGTTTTAATATGTGTGTGGGTACATTTGGTCCCCCACAATGTAGCCAAAATCTGAACCACAAACAAACACACACACACACACACAAACAGTTACACAAAGCGACAAGTATGACAGAGTGACGATATTTGAGGAAACTCTCAGAGGCAATAAAAGGGAAAATGAGTTCCATTGCACAAAATCATCATGATTCTCTCTCTCTCTCTCTCTCTCTCTCTCTCTCTCTCTCTCTCTCTCTCTCTCTCTCTCTCTCTCTCTCTCTCTCTCTCTCTCTCTCTCTCTCTCTCTCTCTCTCTCTCTCTCTCTCTCTCTCTCTCTCTCTCCCTCCCTTTCGATCTTAATCTCTTCCAAGTAGAAAGCAGCAGAGATGGCAGAATAATGAGCTCTTACCTAGTTTAAAAGTCCCTCTCTCACACACGCACGCACACACACACCACACACAAACACACATAGAGAAAAGAGCCAAGGCCTTGGCTGCAGTCGGCAGAGACTTCAACAGCAGTGAGAAATATAAGTCTTCGCTTCTAAATGCATATAAAAAGTCTGGAAGCTCTTTTCACTGTCACATAGGTGTGTGTGTGTGTGTGTGTGCGCGCATAAGTGTAAGCGTCACACACACCTTAACCCATCTGCTTGCCAGACACTACACAGAACCCACTGCAGAAATAACTTAAGACTAAATGAAAATAAATGCCCCTCATCATTCTCCATCATCAAATATATCACCTCTCTCTCTCTCTTCCTCTGAGTGTGATGGGAGTTCAGGGATGTTATGCTCTCTCTTAGGACTACATCAATCAGCCCTGACCCGCTTGGTGGGCTCAGAGTGTGTGCTTGTGTTTTATCTTCAACAGTTTGCATCTTCTGAGATATCACAGAGAGGAGGGAGTGTGGGAGAGGTTATTTAAACAGAGCGACAGAGAGAGAGAGAGACTACAGTGTGTGTATGCAGGTTGAGTCAGCACTTCTGCATTTTTTCTGTGAAATTACTAAATGTGTGCGTGGTGTGTGTGAGAACATGAGCGGATTACTCATGTTCTGCTCATTCCTCTGCTGCTCTTCACTGTTAATCAGACACGTCTTAACTGAACCTGCAATTTTGTAATTAGTTTGCAATTGAGAACTAAAAAGGAAAAGGTAACACTCTGCTTTGTAATAACGTGTTTGAAATTCACAACCTGCACAGCACATGTGCTTTGTTGTTTTAGTTAATGATGTCTATAGAGAAACAGCAATATCATAAACTATGGCTGGCTGCCAAGGACACCTGTCAACAACATTTAGATGTGTCATGCCTATTCACATCCCTCCTATGTTTTTTCAGCCAAGTGGATTTTCAATGCAATTTTAAAATACGTAAAATTAAAGGTAGGGTAGGCAATTTTCGGAGAGGCTAGCAATAGCAAGCTAGCTTTGAAAGCATAAGATCTCCCCCTCCCTTCAGAGCGCTCTACAAAGCCACTCCTCCTCCAAAACACATGAACGCATACAGCAAGGAGCAAACAAATGCATCACGAGAGACGGCGTTAAAAACTACCTCATGTCTCAAAGCACATAACATTACAATAATAATGAACATAAACAATTTAAAGAGCACTGACCTCTACCACCTGACAGCTGCAGATTCATTTCGGCGTTGATAGTGTTGCCATTGAAACGTATAAATTCGAGTCACGAACTGCTCCGAGTATAACGTCACGGGTTTCCATCTCTTCCAAATTATGGTAGTTATGGCGTGAACACAGCATAAGCTCGTTGTTTTGGTTCAGGAGACACTGTAAAGGAGCGGCAGCTGGTTCGGTTGCAGTGCTCGGTGACTGGCGTCTGTCTAACTCTGCATAGCATGACACGCGCTGATGATGTGTGATGTCAGCGTGAGCAGGGTGCGCGGAGGTATGAAAAAACATATGCTGACAGGCAATCGTATCATTGCATTCAGACCAACCCTGCCTTTAAGTTAAAGGGGGGAAAAAACAGCGGAAATCACCATTTACAAGTCTAAATTTGCTCAGCCCAAGAGTCGTGTCTTCCACACGTCATTTGCTTTAAACTGAAAATTCTGTCATCATCTACACACCCTCATGGCACAAAATATCAAAGTTAATATTTCACACACAAAACAAAAACATATGACAACTGGCTGTCAAATTCTTTTGCAATCTTTTGTTTATTTTATTAAAAGGATTTCATTGACATTTCATTAGCTTTCTAAATAAAGAAACTTATTTAAGCAATATTACAACAGTAAAATAAACAAGAAATTAATACCGACTAACTTACATTTGATACTCAATATGGGAGTTACTTTGACCAGTTTTGCTCTGCCAATGAAAGTATTTCTAAACTGATCCACAGCCAAAATAACCATTGAGCATCTTTTGGAAACACACAGGCTTTTCACTCCTGAACAAATCAGTATTTTGATTGATTAACTTGAGTGAATGATTCAATGACTCACTCATAAAGCCAGACACTTGCTTTGTTCCTGAATGAATCAGTGTTTTTGACTGAATAGGTTGAATTGATGATTCAGTATCTCTTTTAGAGCCACTTGTTACCACTTACACCACCATGTGATGATGTGGCCTGAATGTCTTGGAACACTGCAAAACCAATCAAATTGTAAAATAAAAAATAACTGTTGTATAAAACAGATTAGGTCATATGCTCAAGTGTATCACCAAACCTCAGAAACAACTTTATATGAATTTTATAAATAAATAAACAAACTCAAACAGGTTCCCTTTTTGTTCATGCACATTTAAATTATGTGGAAGTGGCACTTGAATCCATATCCAGGTTGTCTGTTTCCTTTTAGTTACAGTTGTGAGCCAAATAAAAGAACTGCAGTGATGGCTGTGTAACACCTGTGGTGCGCCTGTATGTGATAAGCCCATTGCACGGGAGAGTTCTCACTTTACGGCACACTCAGAAGTCTTTCTTGATGAATTGTCTGTGCAAATCAGAGCGGCATGAGCTAGAAACCACTGTGGCATGAAGATCTAACCAGCAAAACTTCCTTACCGCCAATGAAACAGTGGCACTCGCATACTCACAGCGGATACCAATAACTACTTTCTGATGATCTTTTGATGAAATATGTAGCAGGCTGCAGTGATGTGAACTCTGTTTATAGTACGGCCTGCTACGGATTTCATCAAAAGTTTTGATTTCATCAAAACTTTGTTTACATCGCTTCAGCCCGCTGCAAATTTCACTTTGTTTACATCATGCAGAAATGTGTTTTGATGCGTGGTGTGATGAATGAACATCTTCCTGCTATACAGAGAATTTTGTCATTCTAGATCAGCGTTTTAGACTACCAACACAACACATGCCAGAGTTGAAAGCTGTAAGTTTTTTGTAATTGTAGCCTACTAGACATCACCCATGTTTTTAAACTGTGGTGCGCATTCAAGCAGCATTGGTTCGAATCTGGTTTCCAGAATGTACTGTTTCCATTTCCCCTCCCCTGTCTAAATTCTCTCAAAAAGGGCTAAAATTAAAAAAGTATATTCTGTGTGACATAGCGACTTCATACAGAGACAGCCATTACAGTAATAAATTCACATGAAAGGCCAGGGTAGGTAATGAGAACCACAGTATCCTGCAAGCAGATGGCTCAAAAACATCATATCCCACTGTGAGAGATAAAGAATTCAAAGCCCTTTGAAACACCTGCTTCAGTTCAACCTGCAATTGCTCAGTTTTAGCACGTCACCAACTGAGCTAATCAAAGTCTGTGCTCAGAGAGGTGTTTACGAACAGAGCGCTTCCGAAAATCATCTCCTAATCAGAAGCAGAGAGGACCAACACATGTACGGACATTCCTAAACACGCTGTTGTGTTAACAGACTCACTGGCTTTCTGTGAATCTCTGTCAATGTGATAGTTTTATATTATTGCATTGCTCTCTGGAATTATCGATTCCGATTGGTTTTGCTGTATTAAGTGGTCAGATATTTCATGTTATACACTGAAATATCAGTCAGCGCTACTATTTTTGTCTTGTATTACGTTTCGTACTTGCTCTCTTGATGCATACAAATGCAACTGCCCTCCATTTTGCATCTCAGTAGTGACAAAATTTACAAAATTCGATGAAGTGTGTAAGGAACCAAACTGAACAATTAGTTGTTAATGATGTATTTAAACATGCATCAGGGATGTCTCTCAAGAAATCCACAGGAAAAGAGGTACAAGCCTTGACTCATTCTGGCTAAAAAAAAAAACCTTGAAAAAGAAAAGCCCACATAAACCTAAATAAATCCAAATGCTTTATAATGGAAATAAGACCAAAATATTGAGACACGAACCTGCCAAGTTTACTAACTCCATAAACTGGATCACTAAACCCAAATAACAAGCCTAAAGATGCTTATAATATGTGGACATGGCAACACTGAAAGAGAATGCTCTGTGAAGCAACAAGTACAAAACATGATGTCGCCGTCGACTAAAAATTTAAATTGTTAAAATTGCTGAACAAAAGTCTTTGGTCGCTGTAATATTACTTTGTTCAAAAATAGTAGATAGCAAACGTGTGAGATGCCTGAATGTTGCTGTGGCAATCATCACAATTTTGGGAGTGATTTGTGTCCTGTACACAAACAAAATTCACTCTCGTATTTAAATAATTTTGTCACTCCTGAAACTTTACAGTGTGTATGAGGCCAGTGAAAATCACCTTAGAGGACGTTAGTATTAACATTACTGTTGCAGTGTTTGTCTTGTTGCTTGGCTGATTGTTTTGTTCAATGTAGGGGTGTAGCAATAGCCATGATATAAAAAAAAAATGAAAGACTGATACTATGTTAAAGGCACAGTATGTAAGTTTTGCTGCTAGAGGTCGCTTACTCAAAACAAAGGCGTAGCTTGATGACGCCGTGAATGAGCTTAGAATCATGGGAGTTGTAGTCTTGACTCTTCACCTCCACAGCCGATGGAAAGGAATCCGACGCACTCGGGCAGAAATCATGTTCATGAATGAGCGAATGTATTAAAGTTTTTACTGTTGTACTCTGTGCATTCGCTCTGTGGCAGGTATGAGAGACTTGTTGCGCTTTGCAGTAATCTAGATCGATATTAGAACATCATAATAATAAAAACAGGATGACATAGGGCCAATCCCATTTCTACCCCTTAGCCCTTCCCTTTCCCCTACCCCTTCGTTTTGCGCGTTCACGTGAAGGGGTAGGGGTGTCTCGATTCTCTTTTGGCTGGAGTGGTAGGGGTAAGGGGAAGGGCCAGACAGCTCTTCAAACGAACATAGTGCTCTGCTGGGAAACCTTGGGTCCTGCCATCCATGTGGATGTTACTTTGACACATACCACCTACCTAAGCATTGTTGCAGACCATGTACACACTTTCATGGAAACGGTATTCCCTGGTGGCTGTGGCCTCTTTCAGCAGGATAATGCACCCTACCACAAAGCAAAAATGGTTCAGGAATGGTTTGAGGAGCACAACAACGAGTTTGAGGTGTTGACTTGGCCTTAATCCAATCGAGCATCTGTGGGATGTGCTGAACAAACAAGTCCATCCATGGAGGCCCCACCTCGCAACTTACAGGACTTAAAGGATCTGCTGCTAACATCTTGGTGCCAGATACCACAGCACACCTTCAGGGGTCTAGTGGAGTCCATGCCTCGACCAGTCAGGGTTGTTTTGGCAGCAAAAGGGGGACCAACACAATATTAGGAAGGTGGTCATAATGTTATGATTGATCGGTGTATTGTATGATGGAGAAAGCTCTCTCTGATTATGCTATGTTAGCCACTTGACAAAATAGTGTCTCTGAAGGATGGTAAAAATGTTACTCGCGGTGAATCAAGAAAACAAGCGATTCAAACAAAAATCTTACATATTGTGCCTTTAATACTGCACATACAATAATATCGTAAATAATCCAGCACCAGTAACTATCTGGT
The DNA here is from genome assembly GCA_039654105.1 of Coreius guichenoti. NCBI lineage: Eukaryota > Metazoa > Chordata > Actinopteri > Cypriniformes > Gobionidae > Coreius > Coreius guichenoti. The sequence continues at coordinate 26,133,892 of CM077169.1, read as the reverse complement.
TGGCACTCCAGATAGTTATTGCAGTTTAACGCTGGTTGCCAACCCGTCACAAAACAGAAAAAAAGTGTGTAACTAATTAATGTGTAGCTCTGCCAATAATCAGAGGAGATAACAGATGAAAGTGAGACACTCTACCCGCACCAAAAAAAAAAAAATCAGTGTGGGAGTTTTTTGGATTTTGGTTAGACACCCCAGTCTGCAGGAAGTGCAGATCAACATTAAGTTCTTTTTGTACACTTTTGTACAGTTATGTGTACAAACTCTTTTCCACTTCCCTAAACTTGTATTTTGAGTGTGATTCAGTCACATTCATTGAGTGTGATTCAAATAAAGTTAAAGAAGAATTTGACTTATAGCATTATGTTTTTTTTTAATCAAAATTTCTATGCCCTGATAATATTGTTATTGTGAAATCTTTTGGCCACGATAATTGTGTAGTGAAAATCTGATATTGTGACAGCCCTAGTACAATGTAATGGATAAATGTTTTTCTTAGCAGAATCTTTAATATAATATATAGGTAAGATTATAAAATAATAAACTCAAAAATTTCAAGGTTCAAACATTCACTGATGCTCCAGAAGGAAACACGATGCATTAAGAGCCGGGGGGTAAAAACTGTTGAACAGGATGAAGATGTCCAAATTTTTCTTATTTTGTTTAAATATCAATTGTTTTCATATAGTAGTGCACTTTGGAAGCAATAGAAGATACTTACATGTTTCCTGGAAGACAAATTAAGTACAATTTACCTTGATCTTCAAATTTCCTTCTGGAGCATCAGTGAATGTTTGAACCTTTTTTAATAGTTGTGTTTGAGTCCCTCAATCGTCCTCAGTGTGAAAAAATGGATCTCAAAATCATACAGTCACTGCTGGAGAGGGTTCAAATATGCAATGCTGGAAAACTGAAGAATGTGCAGGACCTGGAGGATTTTTCTGAAGAACGTTGGGCAGTTTATCTGCTCAGGACAAACAAGAGACTCAAAAACAACCATCACAAAACAAAAAAACAGCCATGGATCATCCAGGGAACGACACATAGTATTAAGAATGAAGGGTACATTCAACAAAGGTCATTTTTATAAATTCAGCTATTGTTTTGTCTTGTGGACTATATGTAAACATCTTTTATGTAAAATATCTTATTCAGGACAGTACTAAATAAAAAAATAACATGCATTTTGTACGATCCCTCTTATTTTGTTAAAATTATTCACATTTTCACAGATTCTGCGAGGGGTGTGTAAACCTTTGAGCTGTATTTTCAAGAAAATATACAGATTATAAAATAATAAACTCAAAAATGTAATGTTCACATATTTATTGATTTGTCGAGTAGCCAGTGTAAGCATGATAATACACATGTCGGCTGCAGAGTGGGCATTATATTATCTCGCACACTGTATATAGGTGTGACCGTGCGCCCAGGTGATTATCCTCGTAAAGTCTTTGTGAATATTTTATTTGCGTTTTACTTCCTTAACTTGAGAGCGTTGCCACCCAGTGAAATCATCAGAACATTAAACCATGTTCTGTTTTATCTGAACCTGTCAGAGCTGAACTGAACTCTTACTGATCTGGGAGCAGTTTGCTTTGATATTACTTACTGGGTTGTCAGCAGAGTGTGTCAGGCTTCTGTCTGCTCCCTCAGAGTCACTGTTTGCTTCACTCGACTTCAAACGAGCTAGTCCAAAAATACAAAATAAGCAAAAGACAAACAAGCCAAGAAAAGGACAGAAGGACAAGGAGACTGTTACAAAAGACCCGCTGTCATGCGATTCCCCATGCTGTGTAAGCTCTGTAAAAAGCTGTCTAACCTGTACAATACTTTGCCAAGTCTGTCAATCGTTTGATCTATGAAATCTGCAAAATAATTAATTTAGTGATACATGAGCTACCAAAAAAAATCACATTGTAATGCCCATTAAATGAAAAATCTGAACCTACTATGTTTTTTTTAAACTCTGGAAACAGAAATATCTGACAGCACTGAAACGTTTCTCCCCCATTATTAGGAAAGTGTAGCAGGAATGTTATACTGTGCCTGCAGCAATGATGAGGAGGTAAGAATAGTTGACACACTTTTGCAAAGTCTGATGGTTTTCTCTAGAGGGACACTGGGACATCTCGCACACACACAGACCTCTTTTTCCCCTGGTCTGTTTGCCTGTGTGAGTGAGGAAGATCTCATTAGACCTTGATAACTGGGCATCCTGGCAAATAATGTATACAGGTGCGTGTGTGACCGTTAACTCACTTTCATCAGGAGTATTTCTGTTCACTCAGTTCTAGGTGAATGCATATTCCATTAATATTAATACACTCATTTGCGTGCCTGAGTGGGACCCAATATGGCATCACCCATTTAATAATTAAGTAGGGTTTTTGCATATTCATGAGTATGTCATTCCAAAGCAAGGTTTTGGAAGCCAACAGATGCCACTGAGATGTTTACCTCTTAATTCAGGCCACTGAGATAAATTCTCCAATTTCTGTCAATGAGTTGATCTGCCCGAACGGTTTTAACCAAAAGTACGAGATGAGAGAGAGAGAGAGTGAAATGGACTGCGTGAGTCTCTGGAATATCAAACTCTTATTAGAGCTTGAAATGACAGTTTGAAATGTGACTGGCAGCTTGACATACTGGAGTTGCCATGGTGACAGAGAACAAGACAGACACAGATTCTTTTGAGTAATTACTCACGAGGGTGCTTAATTAAAGTGACAGATTTCTGTAAAATATTAAAAGAGGGATGTGATTCATTTAAGAATCTCGCCAGCGAGTCACGGAGGTGACACGAACAAGAAAATATCTCGCTGTCTGACTCGTTGGTCCTGGACCAAGTCCCAAACTTCAAACATCCCAGTCGGGATTCTGGCAAAAAAAACGAGCGTTCTGTCAGGCTGGGGTAGTCCAGACTGCGTTCGCTTACTTTGATGTGATCCCCAAAACTTGCATATGCAGAGAGAATGTGTGTGTAACTCTTCCAAGAGTCATGCCGTGGGCTCTTGGCTCCATGTTCGGGCTGATTAAATGATGATCGGAGAGTTTTAACGCTTAGCCTTGTGCTGCTGCTTCTGCTGCTGTATCGTTCTCTGAAGCCAATTAAAACAAAGCAGCAGATAATTACTCCCCCCATGGGCTTTAATACCAGGGTGTACGAGAATGCTGATTAACTGCCCAAGTAACAACCCTGAGTGAGAGTGTGTGCTTGGGAGATTTTATCCTCTTTGTTCCTTGCTGATTGTGGTGTTATTGGTGTGAAAATAATGGGGATCTTCAATTGGTTATAAGGTGTGCTGTGGAGGCACTGCTACAGTACTTTGTTCTCTCGCTCCATCTCATGCACTTCCTAAGCTGATGGAAAACATTTATTACCTGTTGTTCAGGAATGCTCTCCATGTTAAAGCACATGTGCAGCCTTATTCAATAAGCCATTCTAAGGTATTTTATGCACTCTCTGAACCCTAATTAGATTCAGGATTACATCCTCGTCCCCATGAGGAAAGAACATTGGATTTTACAGAGAACATTGTGCTATCATAACTACATATACGATCACTCAGTCTTGATTCAGTCCCCAGACTCCAGCCATCAAACTAGCCTTACATGTGCTTTTGCACAGTAGAAACTTCATGACTGGCACATATTACATGAAGGATTTTGGATTGTAAGGCATGCTGATGCCCATTGTCACTATATTTTCCCAGTGATTTTGGCTTGGCACCTTGTCTGGTTGTAGGAAGTTTGATTTTGATTTAAAGAAATAGTTAAATCGGTCATTATTTTCTCAACTTCATGTTGTTCCAAACCTTTATGCTGTTATTTTCTCAGTGAAGCAGAAGCACACATTCAAGGAAAATTCAACAAATCTTCATGCAGCTCTTTTCCATACAAGATTCATAGTGATCAAGTCTGTTAAACTCCAAAAAACTGCAGTACATCATAAAATTAGGCCAGACAACTCACTTACTGACGAACACACTGAAAGCTACAACTTTGGTCTGTTTGTCACCCTACGCTTTCTCATGGCTTCAGAAGACTTCGAATTCTGCAAATCGTCTGGCCTAGATTCTTCAAAATTTGGAACAACTTAAGGGTGGGGAAAATAATGAAAACGGTTTGAAAAATTATTCATTTTTGAGTGCACTATTTCTTCGATTTCAGGGTTCATTTTTCACCCAAAAATGAAAATTCAGTCAGTCATCATTTATTCACCTTCAAGTCGTTCCAGACTTGTATGATTTTTTTCTTCCTTAAGCAGAACACAAAAGATGTTTGAAGCATGCTTCAGCTGTTTTTGCGCATACAATGAAAGTCAGTGGGATCCAGAAATTTCATTTTTGTTTGAACTATTCCTGTTAAATGTTAGAATTCAATTCAGAGGTACCTTAGACCTAATCGCTCTGTGTTATGTGCACACTGATCAACCTGTTTGTTACAAGGCAAAGTTTATCGATAACAAGCCTCTTATAAATAATTAACAATCAAATATGTATTCAAATCTCAATAAACACTTCTCATATAATTAAATAAGAAAACATAATTTAGAACAATTTTTGTGACAAAATTATTCCACAGACAAATGACCTTTCGGACTTTAACTTTAACAGGAGACTAGCCAGCACCCAAACTGTCACAGTTGGGTGCAAATAAAGATGGGTGCAGGATCTAATCACAAGCGGTTTAGATTTAACAAAGAGCTCAGGATACAGAAAACAACAACGGAACAACCAACATAAACGTGACAGTAATGGACAATGAACTGAAAGAAACACGTACCAAACTAATTAAATACACTGACCAAACTAATTAACGAAATTAACGTGTGAAAATGAATAATAATAAAATAAAAAAAAACATGGCAACGAACTGAAAACTAGAAAAGAGAACTAAAACACATCCCACCCAAAACAGAAACAAACCCAGATGACCCCTTACACAAGCATCATTTTTTAACTTTGTTAGTTTAGTTACTATGAAAACTTTAGAAATGTTCTTCGACACCAACTCAGCGACACCTTAGCCATGCTCTCTCACACACACACACACACACACACACACACACACACACACACACACACACACACACACACACACACACACACACACACACACACACACACACACACCTTCTTAAGAATCGGGTCGACAGAGATGATCCACTCTCTAATATGTTGTGATTTCTTTCTGCCCTGGGAAAACTGACCTTTCCCTTGGTCTTATTTTGTATTTCATGTTTTTCCCTGTTTTTCTATCAGATGAAGAGCAAAGAAAGGAGAAAAGAGTGAAATTGACATAAACAAGCTAAAACATGATGAGTGAAATTAATCTAAGAGTATTCTCATTTTTGATAAACCAAATCTTTCAGATTAAATGCAAAGGCAGGATCACCCTCCTTCCTGTTGATAGATGGCATGACTAGACTTTTGAACGTTTTTGATTAGTTCTGTGTAGTTCTTTGTCTATTTTCATTATTGTTATTTTAAGTCATCAAGATGGAATTTGTTTAATGTAGTTGCTCATTAGTAGGGTAATTATGCGTGTTTAATCTCGGTGCTGATTGGCCCCCTAACCCCTCACTTCCTGCCAGCATTTAAACACTTCGCCTGTCAATCAATTAATCTATTTTGAGAACTAATGGCAGTGTAATTACCATAATTAACCTCAAGAGAAGGAGAGAGAACGGCAGAAATAAAGAAATGAGAGATTTGGAGAAAGACATCTGTACACTGATCCTCCACGTTCCTTTCTCAGCCACGTTTGAGTCTCTGAAAAGTGCATATTCATTGGCTAGTGAATGCAGCATCACTGCATAATCTAGAGTCAGTGCTAATCACGGTCATTACAATCCCTTTCTTCACTTGTCTTGAAGCACAAGTGGCTCCTATTGATTTTCACGGGAGCCTGTCACCTTAATACTTCGTGATGAACTTGTTTTTTGTTCCTACGCCATTGAACACACAAATCTATTGTTCACCAGTGACACATCACATATAAAGGCTTTCAATTGGTTTTGTGAACTTCCTACATTCCCTTCTGCATTCTAGGTGGGTCTATTCCCAAATCTGATATGAATTCTTTCAAGCTTAATGCTGCTGGCTAAAAGCCTGACATTGAGAGGGTATGCTTGGTGTGCTCTTAAGGAACATTGTGTGAAGGACCTGTGTGTGTGTGTTCATGCAGGGCCTCTGGGATTGTCCTGCTGTTGGACATGAGCAATGAAATCCCTACTCAATTATACCAGTCTAGCCTCCGGACACAAGGACACATAGACACACATGCCAGAGCCATATTGCATTAACCCTTATCAGACCCCATCCTCTCTAATATTAACCCTTCAGTGCTCACTTTCAGTTCATTAATGCCTCCAGGCCAAACCGCCGTCCCACTGACATTATAACTGCCACCACTATGAACACACACACTCACACAGACTCTTAAATGAAGCTACGCGATGACTGTTTGGAGCATATTCGATGTTTTTGAAAGAAGCCTCTTATACTCACCAAGGCTAAAATACAGTGAAAATAACAGTTAAATATTATTACAATTTCAAATAACTTTTTTTTTTTTTTATGTGAATATATTTTAAAATATTATTTATTCCTGTGATGGCAAAGCTGAATTTTCAGCATCATTACTCCAGTCTTCAGTGTCACATGATCCTTCAGAAATCATTCTAATATGCTGATTTGGTGCTCAAGAAACATTTCTTATTATCAATGTTGAAAACGGTTGTGCTGTTTAATATTTTTGTGATAACAGTTATGCATTGTTTTCAGGATTCTTTGATGAATGGAAAGTTAAAAATGTAAAATGAGGTGATAAGTTGCTAAACAAGGCACACTTTATAATGGATCACAAACTGCCCTGCTGTCCAACACATATTATCACTCTTAGAAATATTACAGTTCTTTGCCAAAAGGAACAACAAGCAGAGTCCTGCTCAAACGAACATGAACAGACTGCAATTTTAATGTTGCCAAAAGCATGCTCTGTTGAATCAGCAATAACCTGCTCAGAGACACTAACTCACACACACACACACACACTAATGTGATGGCTTCAGTTATCAATTATTAAACCCTCATAGATGCTTATGTATAACCATAATGCTAAATTTTCAGTATCAGTATCAGTGCCCTCATTCTCTACTGAGGGCTTTATTTAGTAAATAAATTAAAGACATTTTTACCATATTTCTATGTTAGAATTATGTGAACTTTACACTGCCTCGGGTCTTTCTGCTTAAACCATCTGACAGACAGAAATTGTGCTGAAAACTGAGGATGAGAAGGTCAGAGATCTGTAGTGGCTTGCAGAGAAAAATGTCTACAGAGATCAGAAAACTCACCACCCTGCCCTCACCCACTCTGACTGTTTCCAAGAAAATGGTTTCGCTTATCATTTGCATCAGTTTTGATGAGACGAATGTTAGAACAAAACATCCATAAAAGAGAAAAAGAGAGAGAGGTTGATTGAAAAAGAGCTCGCATCTGTAGAGGTTATGCTAAATGAAGGTTAAATTGGTTTCGCTTGTCACAGCGCATAAACAGCTGAGGATCCACTGCAGGGCACTTAGAAAATCCCAAACCACACACACAGCTGATTGAATTTCATTGTTTTAATATCTAATCAACTCTACACAGATATTTCTATACAGATGCTGCATATTCATCATCCTAATCATCATTACACAGAGCAAATGTGTGTATACAAACACCCAGCATGCCCATCTGTGAATGAGCCCTTATGAAAGCCCAGCTGCGTAGAGAGGCGGAGATGGGGGCATTTCTTCCGAAAAGCTTTCAAAATAGCCAAATCCAGACACATCCATTAACGACAGAATCCTGTAACTCGTCATGTGATCTGGCTTTGACAGCACATTATTTTAGGCATCATCTTCAATGAGAAATATCATTAATCTTGCACCGCTCAGAATATTGTCCATCAAAACATCTCCGGAGTCATCAGATGTTTTGTCGGGCTTAAGCATTCCGGGCTTTGTCTCAAGGTCGGTGTGTGTGAGGGTGCATAATCACTGTTCCTAAGTGCCCTAGAGAGGGATGTCAGCTCTAAACTCTCAAACGGATACTGACAGTGTGTTTACCCGCTAAAACATTCCTTAATGCTCTCGCAGAGAAACAAGTGCATTCTCAAAAATCCTCCTACCGACAGTCAAGCCCCTAATCTCATGTCTTCCGCTGTATTCCTCTACAAGGTGAAACTTGTTTTGACACAAACACACACAGCGAGTGAAACAAATCAGCTCTTCGCATTTATCAAATAAGACCAGTAACTGCTGTTTGTAGACTGATTAAAATAATCAGTACCTGCTTTAAAGTATCAGCATTACGAACGTGACATGGATGTTATGAACAGAATCCAACAGAATTTGGCTACAGAATTGTTATACGTCATGACAACCTCTACAACAAGTGTAGCGGTGGTGCATTGAACTGTAAAGGTGCCTGTGTGGTATCTCAAAGCCTTCATTCCCAGCATATATTTCATACACTACGACAATCGGCTTGGCTCTGTCCCACTGTGGAGCTGTATCATAGAGGCATGCCAATCTGGATTTTGATCTGGATTAGGCCTCATGTCAGCTGCATTCCTGAAAGCGAACTGTGCACTAGAAAGAGGCAGCACTGGCTTGTCAAGGTCATCTGGCTGTTACGTATACAAACATGAACTGATTCTTGAGTATATTATAATACATGGGTCATTGCTTCTCAACTATATTGCTTAAATCATAGTGGATTAGTTGATGCCTGTGCTCAATCAGGGCTTGTTTTTTACATAAAAAAAGGTTGTTGTTTTTTTGTTTTTTTTTGAGGGGTGTTTGTTTCCCTCACTATACAAACAAATCTGGCTGAGAACACAATCATGCATTATACATTGATTATGCTGGGAAGAATGAGTTGGGTTTTGCACACAGACACATTACAATGGCATATATTGAAGCAATATTACACGAGCCGGAGCACTGTCATTAAGAAAATCAGCAGCACGGATGATGTGATTCGGCAGTATCGGATGTGTTGACATTCAGACCAACAGCACAACTGTGTAATATTTATACAACAGTTCAGCAAACAAAAAGTTAACACTGATTAACTTACATTTAACACACAACATTGCCAGATAACTTGTCTGTTTTTGTTAATCTGAAGAAAATAGTTTCAAACAAAGTCAAAGCAGAATCAGCCGTTGTGCATCATGAGCAACAGGCAGCAGTGATGTTTTGTTCCTGAGTCTGTGTTATTGAATGAAGCGACTGAGTAAATAATTTATTGACTCACTCATAAATACAGGATGTGTCCAAAAGTTTAGGCTTGTTGCCTTCCTACCCTATCAGGCAATGATTTTCTTTTAGCTCAAAACAAAACTAAAATACAAAAATAAGAAATGAAAATATAAAAATTAAAACTTTATTAAAAATATTAATAAACACTAAATTAGCTCCTAGATGACAGTCTGTCTGAAATGCACAATTCGCAGTGATTCAAAGAGTGAAACCTCCCAGTTCTGTTGGCCTGTTTTATCAGCATGGAAGATTGATCAGCCAATCAGATTCAGTACTATATAGTTATTAGATAGATGCAACAGGGTTTTGTGGCACTATAAACACAAAGGAGGATGTGATGTCTCTATATAGTGTCGGGATCACACAGTGTATAGTGAATTTAGAATGGAAGCACTTTATCACTGCTACATTTGTGCTGAGTTAATGCATAAAACTCCACAGAGAGCTGTTCAGATATTTCTTTTTAGAGGTTTTCCCATGAAAGCCATTTTGATAACAACTGTGAGTGCAAAGTTACATCAGAGCAGCACCTCTGAAATTCTCTGAGCTCCATACACATGTCTTTCTCTCTCACTATGCATGAATATCAGATATGTCCTTTTAGCATTAGAGACAGTGACCCTTCATGGAACAGGCCCAAACACAGACATACAACACGCTCAGGCAATGTTTTCCACTTTTAGCAAAGCTGGACGAAGACTTAATTCTCAGTGTGAATATTTTATGGCTCTCTGAGCTACTAATGCCAGCCAAGAGGAGATATGCTTCTAAACCGCACACACTCTACTTCTCGCTGTGTTTATCTCCAGGAAATCAGCATATGGTATTATCATTTTCTCTTCTGACTGATATTTGCTAATTAATGAGAGAGACAGAGAATTAAATTACTAATAGATAGAAAGAAAGAGAGAGAGAGAGAGAGAGAGAGAGAGAGAGAGAGAGAGAGAGAGAGAGAGAGAGAGAGAGAGAGAAATCACACTCTTTTTGTTTGCCATAGGCAAGAGATTGTATAAAAAATGTTTTATTTGATATCAGCATTCCAGTGAGTCTATCATGGGGCAGACTTTCCATTGACTTCTATTGTTTGTATACACTAACACATACCCCTCACAAAAAAACATTTTTCTTTTTAACGTTTTTATTATGTTTATTAATCTGCTTTCCTTGTTGGCTGGTCCAAACAATGTAGGCGAACCTGACTCCCACACACATATGCTAACTGAACTATGTACAATAAATGAGGATATTCCCTAGATTTCAACTGTTAAAATGAAAATAAATAACCGTTTAAATAAAGCTAACTAAATTGCAACAGACTCAAAACCTAAACCTAACCCTAAAAAAAACCTTTTAGGATTTTTTAAACTACCTTCTGATGATGTCTCCCAAATCCTCTGATATACAGGGATATACACTTACAAACACTTAAAGACTCCCACTATATTCAATTTCTCTATTCTCATTACATTTTCCTGTTATTTATTTAATCTGTTAACATATTTATAAATTAATATGAATAAATGTGTGAAAAGAATAAAACGAATGAAATAATTAAGAGGTTTTTCAATATTTTAACTGCCACGCAGGGTTAAAAAAAGGTAATGGTTTATTTATTATAATTGTGACCTTTCATATTTTCAACTTTATATGAATTAATTTAAAATAAAATAATTTCATTAATTATTATTTTGCAAATATCTTACAATTGTGACTTTGTTTCTCGTAACTGCAATGTTATACTGTATCTCACAATAGTGACTTTATATCTCATAATTACATTTTTATATCTAACAATTTTTTTATACATAATGTGACTATTTCTTTATTTATCATTTAGCTTGATGTCATCTATCCTTTCCCAAATTTTTCAAACACACAGATACAGACACACACAGACACAGATACAGACACACACACACACACACACACACACACACTCATGTTTGTTTTTGTGAATTGTGGGGACATTCCACAGGCGTAATGGTTTTTATACCGTACAAACCGTATTTTCTATCCCCCTACACTACCCCTACCCCTAAACCTACCCATCACAGGAAACTGCACATTTTTACTTTCTCAAAAAAAAACTCATTCTGTATGATTTATAAGCCTTTTGAAAAATGGGGACATGGGTAATGTCCTCATAAGTCACCCTCTCCTTGTAATACCTGTGTCATACCCATGTCATTATACAAATTTGTGTCCTCATATGTCACAAAAACACACACACACACACACACACACACACAGAAACACACAACCGTTGGGCTTTCACGTTTTCTGGGGACTTTCCATAGACATACAGACATACAGACACAAAGACATACAGCGATATACACTTAACACACAAAGACTTCCACTATGCTCCATTTCTTGCTGGTGTTTGCAAAATCCTGGAAACCGGGAGCACCATTAGCACCGCAGAGAAACCGAGAGAAATATGAATATTTGTCATACGAGAAGGGAGGAAAGCAGATGGCTGATTGACTTAAGAGTGTCAGCAAGAACAGGTTAAGCATGAACACACATGTACAGAGGTACATTATGTTAGAGCTACAGGAAGTTATAATGGTGGGCATATATGGGTAACTATAAAAACACTGTAATCAGCTAATCAAAGCCCTTGAACACACACACACACACACGCACACACAAACACAAACCCTCTACTGTAGGCCTAAAAGCACATTCAGCCTAATCAAGGTCTTTATGTAACCCAGATATGCCTCTGTTTCAGGCACCCAATATCCATCACACAAACACACATGCCGTGTGGCTACTGTAGAGTCAGGCTCTGTTCTCTCTCTGTGTATCTCAATGATTCTGAGCATATAATGAAGATAAATGAGTATTGCCAGACCACCGCGCTCCCTCGTTCACTGTCGCTCCTGTTCTGCACTGGGAGAGAAGGAACGGGGCCCAGAACTGTGGTTATGGCTGGCATTTGCCAAAAATCATCTTTCGGACTCAGAGGGAAAGATTAATTTATTCTAAATAAGTGCACATTGATTTTTATAGCTGTGTTCTGTGCGAGGGAATAAAGTCTGTGAGTCATTATAGGAACTCATAGAGGAAAGTATGTCACACACACAAACTGGTGCACTGATGAAGGCAAATAAAAACAGGCTCACATAACATTCATCACCACATAAACACATCTGCCTCTACGTTCCCCCAGCGTAAGCAGCGCACCTTTGTGTACCTCTAATGTCTCTTAGCTCATCTCTCTCTCTCTCTCTCTCTCTCTCTCTCTCTCTCTCTCTCTCTCTCTCTCTCTCTCTCTCGTCATTCCATTCACCTACAGTAAAATTATAAGCAATGATAAATGTACTTTAATTTACAGACGCTTTGATATTGCTTTTCACTGGCCACCGGCTGACAAACACACAGCAGCACAGCAGTATTACAACTCTGAGGCTGATAATATCTCTCAAGATGAGATGAATGATTAATACCCCAAATAAACGAACAAGTAGTAGGCAGAGCATTTTTTTTCACACCCGCTGGCAAGTGCTCAGCACATCTTCAGTACTTCACTCTGGCCCTTGAACACAATACAAATAATGCAATTACGTTTGATGCGTTTATGCTTTCGGTCTGTCTAATCTAATACAGCGACTGTTCCTGTCAAACCACTCAGGGCCTGGCAAAAACAATTCAAATGTCTTGCCAATGGGTTTGTTTTTACCTCAATTAATTATGAACGGTTAGATTTTCATGTTCCATGTTCAGAGAACGTGTGATCTTGTTTTAAATTTTAATTTCAGTGCTTGAGAGAAGAAATGAAGGCGTGTTTACAGAGAATTGAATGCGTTTTTGAATCATGTCATTAAATGGCAGAGTTTCACAAGCAAATATGCAAAAATATTCAACTATGAAGTCATCACATTTTTTAAATTCATGTGTCACAGAACACTAGAGGCAGATGAAACAAACCTCATGAAAGGCCGTTTTCCTCTGAAAAAGTGAACCAAACAGAACTCTTTTATGTGTTTTCATCTCATTGGTGGCAACGGAGAGGTGAGATATGAATATTAATTCACATCAAAGTGAAAAACCACTTCTTTTTATCCGGTAAATGCAACATTACCAGATAAATTATTATGGATCAACTCAAATTTACAGAGAGTTTCTCATGTTCCAGCTCTCTGTGTAAAAGGCTTACAGTTGTCCAACAGATTTTTCTAGTAATCTTATCTAGAACTGACGTATGCTCCTGACCCGCTTCCTCTTTAACTGACTACTGACCCACTTTTACACACACACACGCGCACACACACACACACACACAAACGGGTCACTTGGAATTAACACAAGTTAGATCATTTCAGATTTACTCAGCATCTCCTTGCAGCAAAAACACAAATTTTGCCTCCTGCGCTCTTGTGTTCCATTTTTGGAAGATGGCTTAAAAACATTTGGTCAACACACACACACACAGTCTCTCTCCCTGGGGCACTAGAATACCAGGTTGCCCTGGTTACTGATTCTATGGGATGCCAGCCTGATCTGATGGAACAGAATTAAAGTGGCTTTTGTCTGAACCAACAGCAGAGGCCAACACACACATATATACGGAACACAAAAACATACATATACATAAAACACAAGCACACTTGAAATATAATTATAAAGGCCACATGTCGTGCACATGACTCACGCATGAGGTTAGAGAGAGATTGTGTGCGGACCGAAATAGAAAAGTGAATCGAATTGGCCTGTGTGAGTCAGTATTATGTCCTGTCCCTTCACATTGGATATTCTCACACTCATAGTCAGAAGAAGCTTTTATAATTGCTTTGGTTTTTAGACCCATAGACTCTCCATTTCTAAAACAGCTGACATATCTGCCTGCAAAGAAACTTAAAACCTCCACAATTCAGATCCTGACAGAAGCATTTGATCTGCAAACGCAGTTATTGTATATTCATACTGCTAATAGTGCAGTGTGCAGCTGCTAGCTAGCTGATGACAAGCTCTCCAGTTAAACCTCCAGAGTTCTATCTAGTTAAGCATAGCCATTAATATCCTGTTTCATATGGCGTAATGGGATGTCTGCATTACAGGATTCAAGGAACTCTACTACTCAAATGGTTCACAGTGCTTTTCATCATTCGCACTATGTCTAAAAATGATGCATTTCTCTTCCTCTCGAGATGAGGATTTTTCAGCATCAAAAGAAAGCAGGTTCGCTTCTAAAAAATTCATCCATTTGCAATATAACATGTTTTACTTCAGGTCATGCATGGAAGCCTGTTTTTCTGCCTCAGAGTAAAAAATAAAACAGGTAATTGTGAGATAACAAAGTTGCAGATAAAGTTGTGAGATATTTTTGCAATTATAAAAATATAATTCCTTAAAAAATAAATAAGAAATAATGTCACATTATGTATAAAATAAAATATGATTATAATATAAAATCACAATTATGATATGTAAAGTCACAGTTTGGGGGATATAATATTGCAGTTGCGAGTCACAACTACAAAATTACCTTTAAACAATTATATATATATATATATAAACACCTTTATAATACATTTCTAATATATAACAATTTATGTATACTTAAAATCTTGAATATTAATTAGCTAAGTAAGCTTTAAACCAGAGAGGCAGTTTTAAGCTGTCTATTGTGAATCAATGGAGAAAAGGAATGAAAAGAAAATGGCAAGAGAAAGAATCGATTTGTCTGACTGCAGGAAATCTGTCTGAACAAACAGGTGAAAGTACTAAATTACCAGAGAACCTCAGATACCAGACAATAGGGCCATCCTGGGTAAACGAAGAGCCAGCCAGTGCCATGGTAATATCGGAGCATGTGCGAGTGGAGGAGTCTGAATGCTGGTGTGTGTGATATGATATTCAGGCCTCGCAAACAAATTCTCTTTTATCTTTTTATGTTCTAGCCTCATCAGTGATCAATCTGTGTGGAGTGAGAGAGGGTTTTAATGACATCTTCCAGATGAGGGATGTTTTGAGTGTGTGAAATGCATCTGTGTGCTTCTGTTTGATTGTGTGTGTGTAATGGAGAGAGAGAAATGTGATTATGATGTTGGATGAGGATCAGGCTTAATATGGCTGCATCAACAAGAGACAATAAAGAGCTTCAGAGGTTGGAGAGGCAGGGACAGGGGGAGTATCTGAAAAAAATAAAAAATATTACTGTAATAACGCTTCTCTGCTTAATCATTCCCTAATAATCTTTTCTATCTGGCTGTACATGTTGCTGCTAAACATGACCTGTGTAGGTCTAGTAAAGAGACGGATACACTGGTATATCCTACTGTATGTAAGTGTTGACAGGTTTTTACATGTTATTTGAGTTTAACGAGTTCAATGTTAGTTAGCAAGTAAAAATTTAATTTATTTAGCATCACTAAAACTTTGCTTTACAGAAAATAGTATATGTACATAAAATATTTGCATTCAAACGTAAGGAAGATTCAAGAAAAAAATTAGCAGTTATTGTAAAATAACATTACATAAAGTATAAGAAAATATGAAAATGCAAAACTAAGTAAGGTGAGAAGATAATTAAAGGGTTAGTTAAAAATGAAAATGATCCCATAATTTACTCACCCTCAAGCCATCCTAGGTGTGTATGTCTCTCTTCTTTCAGCCAAACACAATCGGAGTTACATTAAAAAAAAAAATCCTGGCTCTTCCAAGCTTTATAATGGGAGTAAATGGTACCTTAGATTTTGAAGCCCAAAAAAGCGCATCCATCCATCATAAAAGTAATCCATACAGCTTCAGGGGGTTAATAAAGGCCTTATGAAGCAAAGCGATTAGTTTTTGTAAGAAAAATATTCATATTTATAACTTTATAAACTATAATATCTGGCTTCCGGTAACGGCCGTATGCGAGACTAGTTCTGAAGAGTGACCTCTGACCCGATGCATTAATGAACAGCAGTAATGAACTTCTTTACGTGCAAGATTGATAATATTAGGAAGAAAATTATAACTATGCAATTATAACTACTACAGTATCGCATCAGATGCATTGTAGTGTCACTGAGGAAAAATTCCACTCATTCACTGCTATAGGAAAGGAAGAATTGGCTAAACTCGTTAAATCATCTAAATCAACAACATGTATGCTCGACCCTATACCGACTAAGCTACTAAAAGCTTCCAGAGGTCATAGATCCTCTTCTTAATATCATTAATTCATCTTTGTCATTAGGATATGTACCAAAACTTTTAAGTTGGCTATTATTAAACCACTTATTAAAAAAACGCAACTTGATCCTACAGAATTAGTCAATTACAGGCCAATCTCAAATCTACCCTTTCTGTCAAAAATACTAGAAAAGGCAGTGTTTTCACAACTATGCTCCTTTCTAGAAAGAAATGGTATCTGTGAGGATTTCTAGTCAGGATTTAGACCGTATCATAGTACTGAGACTGCTCTCATTAGAATTACAAATTATTTGCTCTTATCATCCGACCGTGATTGTATCGCTCTATTAGTGTTACTCGATCTTAGCGCTGCATTCGATACTATCGACCACAACATTCTTCTGAATAGACTCGAAAATTATGTTGGCATTAGTGGAATTGCATTGGCATGATTCAAATCATACTTATCTGACCGTTATCAGTTTGTAGCAGTAAATGAAGAGATGTCACACCGAACACAAGTTCAGTATGGAGTACCGCAGGGCTCAGTGCTAGGACCGTTGCTTTTCACCCTGTACATGCTACCACTGGGAGATATTATTAGGAAGCATGGTGTTAGTTTTCATTGTTATGCTAAGGATACTCAGCTCTATATTTCTTCGCGCCCTGACGAAACTTACCAATTCACAAGATTAACGGAATGCATAGCTGATATAAAACATTGGATTACTAGTAATTTCCTACAACTTAATTCTGAAAAAATAGAATTTCTAATTATTGGACAAAAAACCTCGGCACGTAGTAACCTAGAATACTAACACTTGATGGCTGCTCTGTCAAGTCCTCGTCGTCAGTTAGGAACCTGGGTGTGCTCTTTGATACCAATCTTTTCTTTGAAAGCCACGTTTCTAGCATCTGTAAAACTGCATTCTTCCATCTTAAAAATATATCTAAATTACGGCACATGCTTTCAATGCAAAATGCTGAACATTATTGTAATGCTCTACTGGGTGGTTGCCCTGCTCCCCTAATAAATAAACTGCAGCTGGTCCAAAACGCAGCAGCTCGAGTCCTTACTAGAACCAGGAAGTATGACCATATTAGCCCGGTTCTGGCAACACTGCATTGGCTCCCTTTTAAACATCGTATACATTTTAAAATCTTGCTAATTACTTACAAAGCTCTAAATGGTTTAGCTCCCCAGTACCTGAACGAGCTCTTAACGCATTATACTCCATCACGTCTATTACGGTTTTCACGGATTCGCCTTTTTAGGGGTTTGCGCGGGGATGATGATGGCATAGTTTCAAAACTGTTTCAAACCTTTCAAACATTTCATGGTTTGCATTCTCCGGCCCCACCAAATGCTGTTGCCGTGCGGATGGGGTCCGGAACGCATTGGGGGGGTTTTCTGTTTTAATTGAGGATGGTGTTGTTTAAATGGCACCAAATTAAATAACTAATCAGCTTTTACAACAGAAATTAATCAAAAACTTTTCTTCAAAAACAAAATTAATTTCCTATCATCACTGTAAAGCTGCTTTGAAGCGTTCTGTGTTGCAAAAAGCGCTATATAAATGAAGGTGACTTGACTTGACTTGACAAAGAGCACCATAAAAGTATTATAAATGTGATCCATATGTGCTAAATTCAAAGTCTTCTGAAGTCATACTGTACAGTCTTTTTGTCATGACAGATGTTTGATTCATGAACAAATGTATTTTGGGTCAAATCTTTTTAATGAATCAGTTGATTCAGTTCACAAAACTGGTCTAAATGATTCAGTCACTAATCAAACTGATTCAGTTCTCAATTTGAACTTCAGTGGGAGGGGAAGATTAACATTATAATAACTTAAATTTCAGGTTCTCACATTAAGCTACTCTATATAACTTTACAAGACTTGGAACATAACGTGGGAGTTGTATGGACTACTTTAATGATTTATTTATGTTGCTTTTGTGTGTGTGTGTGTGTGTGTATGTGTGTTTTTAGAAACTAACTTAACTGCCCAATTCTCATCCACTTTAATTATATTCAAAGAGAATGAACCTTTCAGGTTCCAGTGAAAGAAAGTCATACAGACTTGGAACAACATGAGGGCATGCGTAAATCTTGATATAAGTTTTGTTCATGAATGAACTATTCCTTTAGGTTAAGGTTAGGATGAAATGTACAAGGCCCAATATCCTTATGCGGATAATACAGAGTGCAAAATCCAACACGAGTGTTGCATCAAGGAACTTTATGCATTATACACTTAAATTTTAAGAGTCTAATGTACTCGGTAGCAGACTGACTCTTGTAACTCTACATAATTTTTCAGTGGTATGTATAATTCACACACACGCATGTGTATATGAGTTCCTGTCAGCGAACTTTCTCAGGTGTGAAATGACTTTCTCAACATCAAATGAGAGGAAAATATGGAGAGAAACACCTTTCACTCAGTGGATAAGCACCAGTGCACCTCATTACGAACGTGTGTGAGTGAGTGAGAGTGTGTGTGTGTGTGTGTGTGTGTGTGGGTGCGTGCGTGCATGTGTGCTCTCAGTAGTTTGTGCAAAAAGAAGAGTATGACAGAATTATTAAAATAAAACAAAGATATGAACTAAAACAGAGAGCAAAATAACAGAAAAGTAAAGAAAACTATGAAAGATACAGATGGAAAGATGGAGAGGTGAGAAATGGAGGTAGATTGAAAGAAAAAGAGAAGAGAGGGAGGGAGGAGGAGAGTGGAACGAAAGAAAGAGAGACGCCTTGTCATTTTTCTCACGGCTGACAATTTTTCACCATGAAGGGAAAGGACCAATTAGGTCAATTAAATGTTCCTGTGTAGTGTTCACCATGAAATATTTAGCTAACCATTTAGCTGTGTTGATCTACAGGTCAGAGTCAGGTAATGGCTAAATGAATGTAATAGGGCTTTTAATCAGCCCTTCCTGACAACAAGATAGACTCAAATCACAAGCAAAACACTTATTATTTGAGCTATTATCACCACAACACACACACATGCACACAGCCTTGCCTTTGGCGATGTTTGATTTTAGAGATTTTTACAGAGAGGGTGGGCTGAGCATTCACATCACTGGTCACAGGGGCACTGGGACATTCTTGAAACTCAATGTAACGTAAACCACCAAAGTTGCTTGAATGCATTTGTGAGTATACATTTCAGTCTCACATTGCTTTGCAAATACACTTAAACATAAAACTGTCCAATTGACTAGAATAAGTCTAGTATTACCACACTGCAAAAACAGTAAAATATTAATGTTACATAAAAGTATTTTATAAAATATTATTATTATTATGCTACTTAAAAATACATAAAACATTACATATAAATATTCATGTTATATAAAAATATTATATAAAATACAACATATTATAAAAAAATATTAAATTCACTACCATTCAAATGCTTGGGGACACTAAGATTTTTTAAATATAAACTAATACATTTTATTCAGAACACATTAAATTGACAATAAAGTACTTCTATTTCAAATAAAAACTGTTCTTTTGAACTTTTCTATTCATCAAAGAATCCTGAAAAAAAGGTATCATGGCTTCCACAAAAATATTAAGCAGCACAACCGTTTTCAACATTGATGATAAAAATAAGAAATGTTTCTTGAGCATCAAATCAACATGTTAAAATGATTTCTGAAGAATCATGTGACACTGAAGACTGGCGTAATGATGCAGAAAATTCAGCTTTGATCACAGGAATAAAGTACATTTTAAAATATAATAGAAAATTAAATTGTAAATTTCACAATAGTACTGTTTTTACTGTATTTTTGATCAAATAAATGCAGCATTGGTGAGCATAAGAGAATTCTTAAATAGTAATATAATTCATAGTATTTTCCTAGTACATCTACTTTTTTGTTTTCTTCTAGTAAATGTTTTTTTTTAAACAAAATAGTGCACACAATCTTTACATTGTAATATTGATATGTTTTAACAGTGCATATACAATATAACAATATACGCATAGAGAACATTAGTGTACTTTGTTTCATTTGCAGAACTGTTCTTATTTTCTAACAGCCTTTTTCTGCAGTGCTGAATGCTAAAAGTTCAGCCTCAGAATATCTACTGCAACAAACTTCAGTTACTGAGGCACAGAACTGCTCCACATGCAGGGGACGAAAAAAGCTAAAAGTCTTCATCAGTTCTACCCTCTATAACAGGAGAGAAGACATCCAGATATGATGCTCTTCTTTCTTTTTCTGTCTGTTTCCTTTGCCAAGGATGTGTGCCTAGAATTATCTGCTTCTCTCTTCCTCCTTGAATATAAATGAAGGAGTTTTTTCCCCTCCCATACTCGCTTCTTCTGATTTGGCATTTGCCTGCTCACCCCATCTATGAGTTCTCACCTCATAAAATAGACACTGCTTGAAAGAGAGAGACAGAGAGCATCTTAGGAATGTTCTTTTTCTTGCAGGCAGAATACAACATGAAATTCAATTTGGTCGCACAGTTCGTCTTGCCATTCAGTCACACATGTGCAAACGGTCTTTGTCTTGTTCTGTCTTGTTTTCTCTTTACACTGCCGTTCCTACACAAACACTATGAAGAGAAATAAAACGAATAAAACGACAAAAAAACAGTGGAGAAGTTTCTGTGCATTCCTTTTAGATATTTTTAAAATGGATATCTGGAGATTTGAAATGCCTCATAGTGCAGGAAGATTTGAGAGAATAATTCCAAAAACATCCAGCACACTACAGGTGACAGCTAAGTATGTTCAACAATGAGTTATTTTGATCTGTAAATCAGATAAATCAATTCCAAGATAAAGCAGAAAGTGTCCAAATACAGATACTCGAGGGGTTAATCTCACAAACTTTATCTCAGTGAAGGAGCTGATGTAGATGATTACCTCAAGAGTAGCTGCCCAAGAAAGTGAGTGAGGTATTCAAACTTTTCATCTTTGACCTCCAATCTTTGATCAAGAACAAGAACAGACACATATTTGCAAAACCATTCATTGTTTATCTGAGGCTTACTAGATTTAACCCTTATTTTCTAGGCCCTTTATAGGGCTCAAGTACACTTTAATAAAATCAAACCAGAAATTTGTTCCTTTTAACTTGTATTATACTTAATATCATTTAGCATTATCATTATTAATGATTAAACTTATAATTATGAGACAGTTATCAGTTAAAAAATAGACTTGTTAAGTGGCTTTTCTCTTTAATGAGACACCTGAGCTTGTTTGTCTTTCACAAGTTTTAACCGTTCATATAGAAACTTTCTCAGAGAAAAAAAGTATGTTTACTTATAAGACACAGATGGATGTTTAACAAAGACATTTGCAATATTTCTTTGGTGGAATGTAATTATTATCGAAGCTCAACAAGTATTAAATATATGACAAACAGTTGAAATATGGTTAGATGAAATATTAAAGGAATGAAAATTCTGTCATTAATTACTCACCCTCATGTCGTTCCAAACCCATAAGACTTTCATTCATCTTCGGAACACAAATGAAGATCTTTTTAATGAAATCCGAGAGATTTCTGTGCCCATTGACAGTGTACGCAACTACCACTTTGACGCTTCAAAAAGTTAATAGAGAGATCGTAAAACAAATCCATATGAGTTGAGCCGTTTACTCCAAATTTTCTGAAGAGACACAATCACTTTATATGATGAACAGATTGAATTTAGGCTTTTATATATTTACATATAAACATTCATGAACTGTGGAAAGGAAACGGAAGCTCAAGCATGTTCGCTTGACGTGTGAGAACCAATTAGGTTCATTCTCATGTTACGCAGCACGTTTGAGCTTCTGCGAGAACCAATGAGGTTTGTTCTTGTGTCTTCCGCAGCTTCTGCAAGAGGTTTGTTCTCATGCGTCAAGCAGGTTCGGTTGAGCTTCTGTTTATGTTCGCTGATCAATGTTTATGTGAATAAAAGCCTAAATTCAATCTGTTCATCATACAAAGCGATCGAGTCTAAACTAAATTTGGACTAAACCGCTCAACTCATATGGATTCGTTTTATGATCTCCTTATGAACTTTTTGAAGCGTCAAAGTGGTAGTTGCGTACACTGTGGTAGTTGTGTACACTTTCATTAAAAAGATCTTCATTTGTGTTCCGAAGATGAACGAAAGTCTTGCGGGTTTGGAACGACATGAGGGTGAGTAATTAATGACAGAATTTTCATTTATGGGGTGAACTAACCCTTTAAAATTTCTCACCCTCATGTTGTCCTAAACGTGAGTTTCTTTCTTCCGTTGAAAAAGTAATAAAACAGTTGACAGTAGCCATTAACTTCCATAGTAGGAAAAAAAATACTATGGAAGTTAATGGCTACTGTCAACTGTCTGGTTAACAAAATTCTTTGAAATATATTCTTTTGTGTTCAGCAGAAGAAAGAAACTCATACATGTTTAGAACAACATGAGAGTGAGTAAATGAAAAAAAATAATTTTTTGGGTGAGCTATCCATTTAAATATCTTTTGTATGGTTATATGACCACCGCAGCACTGCTTTAGCAGGTCGTGCCAATTACATATACTTAGCCAATTACCCATTACATATATAAGATAAAGTCAGTAATAAGAGAGTTATGTTATTGTATTTTTTCCATTATAGATTATCTATATCTCAAAGTGCATTCATAAGTGATTTGAGACAGCTATAGAATATAACTGAAAATTATACTGAAATTATTTATGCACTATTTATTTTACTAGTGTCAACTATAATTTGCATTAATCAACACACACAACACTTATTACTTACTTTACTGTCCTTGTAAAAAAAAAAAAGGAAGTTTCTGTTTTATACATTTAACAAAGAAAAAGCTAAATCTTTCCAAATGCCCCTGGTGGTAAGGGAGAGTGGGGTAAGATAAGCCAGTGAGTACGTTGACCCACCCCCTCTATCTTGGTAACTGTACACTTTTATTGTCATGTGACCATATATTTTGGAACCACTCATCATTTCTGCCAGACTGTGAAAATGAGAAGCACATGGGAGGAGTGGAAGGCACCCATTTCCTTTCAAAACTGTTTTTGGCTTGTCAAAGTAAAATTTTAGCATAACTGATGTAATGGATATTGCATCAAAGCAGATTTGTCCAGGTCTAAACTATTTATGATCCATATTGGTGATTTAGCAATGTATAAAACCATGCAAATCATTTAGCTAAATATTAGCCTAAATTGGTAAGCTAGCTAGTTTAATCCAAAATGGCAGCTATGGGGCAAAGTGAGCCAAATGCTGTGGGGTAAATTGAGCCAGCGTTTTAACTTACCCTACCATAAGGCACTGTAGTTGAGTTAAATCTCTGAAGTATAAACTGGTATAATTTCAATGTAATGTTACACAACTGGTTTAGTTTATAATTTTCTTAAAAAATAATTTAGTTTGAGTTTATTTGATAGGAACAATGTACAAGTACACCAAATCCTTCTCTGATAAGACCCAGAAGATGCTTAATCATATATATCTTTCCACCTGTAGCCCCTAATGGTCTAACATGTTCAACATTGCAGAACAACTACCATGCCAAGAACCTTTTGACTAAAATGTTTATTAGTTTCAATGACATTCTTTCATTCATTCTAATTAAGTTTTTATTTTATTTAATTTTTATTTAATTTAACTCAACAAACTCTGTTTAGTCTTTTTTTGGGAAGGTTACAACTTTGGTGTTCAACGTATTGCTTGAGAAATGCAAACAATTAAAGATATTGAAATTTCAACTTCATTTGGTTGGTTTTATGTTTGTTTAAGTTAGCTTTAAGAAAAGAAATAGGACTATTGTTAAAGGAAATTTGATTATTAAATGTGTTTTTAAAAGAGGTAAATTATCTTTACAATTTCACATAGGTTTGATTCAGATTCAATCAGATGGTCCATTTACACCCAGATGGTGCAACTTACCCACTGACTCGGATCAACTTACCCCTAACCTAGGGTAAATTGAGCCACAGGAACAATTTTTTTTATAAGAATATTTTATAATATTTAATATTTAATAATATTTTTAGAACCCTTTGTCATAGATGTATTCGGATCATTTAAAATGATAGAAAACATCCTGAAATTACTTTAGATACTTTCATTGTACTTCTGCCTATTTTATCTTATCTTGAGAACCACATAAGTAAAAAAAAAAAAAGGCTCATCTTACCCCACTCTCCCCTACACATACCCCTGGTTGAGAATCACTGACTTAAGGTTTAGTATTTGAGGAACAGATGTCAGTGCTGCTCACAGGTGGAGAGAGGAGGAGTGAAGAAAGACAGAGTGAAAGAGAGGGGGGAAGTGCTGGACAAATAGACACTAAACAGTGACATTTTGGACATGCAGTTTACGGAGTGATTTATTAGTGTAATAAAGAAATTACCCCAATTTTACGCACAAACACTGACAAACACACACACAGACACACAGACACACAGACACACACACACACACACACACACACACACACACACACACACACACACACACAGTACCAAGGGCCTGCCATATTGAAACACTCATGCTGAGAAATGGTTGGGTAGGGGTAAAGAATCACACCATTACATTCACACACACAATTATCATCTATATGAGCTGGACTAAAATTCCTGAAAATCTTCCAGTGAAAGCTCTATAATCATAATACATGCTCTTTTGTGATTCAATCTGGATTATTTTATCAGCAACAAAAGTCTCTTCAGGAGTAATCATGGACAAAGATTGTATCAGTGTGTGTGTGTTCTCTCTATCTATGTGCCCACATGGCCAGACATATTCTGTGCAGCCATTAAAACACCAGAGAAAAGGTCAAGCAAGAGAGAGAGACGGCTGGAAAGAATTGAGGAGGATGTAGACAATAAAGAGCATTAAGAGGGAACAAAATAAAGATGGACAGCATGAGAAAATGCAGAGTTGGAGGATAAAAGGAGGGGAGAGACAGAGAGATGAAAGTATGGAGTGATGAGGTTCATCATGTTGATCCATTGAACCTGATTGATCTTTTTGTCCAGACACTCATTGTGTGTGTGTGTTTGTGTGTGTGTGTAGCACTAATAAGTGGATTTAAATTGGATAAGCTTACCCATGAGTGCCCTATCCTCAGGGGTAGTGAAGTGAAAATACTACATTATGCTTGTGTTTTATATTGTGCAACACAAATTATTCAGTTTCAGATGCGGTTTGTAGAGGAGAGCAGTAATTTTCACAAAATGTAACATTGGTAATAGCTTACAGCACAGTTCCCTTTCGAGAGTACTCTCATATTGCGTAAGTTAGCTTACGCTATGGAAAACTCCTTTTCTCGAGAATATTCAAGCCAAAATTATCCTTACAATTTTATATATGTAAAACGCAGTGCAGCTGCACAGCAGACCCCAGCAGAGCATACTAGCGCGCTGATTGGCTGTGCTACGGCAACTGCACGAACCTATGGCGAGGCAGCTGAGACACGCGAACCAATCAGGTCGCGCCGCGCCCTAGCGCGTCTGTGCCCGCCAAAATGGCCATGGCCTATGGCTATAAAAGCCCCCCTTACGCCATAGGATTCAGATTTAATCTCCTTCAGCTCACTTACCTTCGCTGACCTCGGATTGAGAAGTCGCCGCTGTCGAAAAGGCCTTCAGCAGAACGAGCCACCTGCCTTGCAGTTCTGAGGACGCCGGTTCCTGTCTTCACTGGACACTGCCTTCAGCCCGCTGTTCTGCTCCGCCATCCGGCGCGCTATATCCTTTACAAGCTGTGTGTGTGTTCGCCGCTGCAACACACACACTCACAGAAGAGCTGAGGCGTTGTTTCAAATGCCTCGTGTATCCTGTGCCTTGTGCAGAGGCCCTCTCTTCGGCGGGGATCTTCACATCCTTTGCACCGCGTGCTTAGGCTGTGACCACGCTGAAGCTGCACTCTCTAAGGGCGGCTGCCCGGAGTGCGATGAAATGGCACTTTCGACCCTGTGGGCTCGACTTGTCAGCTTCAATGAGGACGCCGTTCCCTCCGCTCTCCCTCTTCTCTCGCTCGGCCGCGCAGAAAGAAGCACTGCGGACAGAGAATGCCAGAGCAGACGAGCGAGCCCACGCCGTAGCACTCCCCGCGTGTCTCGCTCTCAGAATCCCCTTCGCCGTCACCCAGGATGACCAACGCCCCTCTCAGTTAGCGGCCGGTCCTATTTCCTTCGGCGGACCAGAAGCGGAGGAGGACGAGGATGACAGCCTTTCGCTCGCTGAAGTGAGGAATGGTCGGCTCCATAGCTGACCCCACACCTTCTGTTCGAGACAGCACCGGTGGCGTCAGAGCCGGCCTCGATGCTGAGCTCATTCGCCTGTTGACCATGGCCGTCAGAGACCTCGGGCTCGATTGGTCTCATACCGAGGAACCCACGCGAAGCAGGCTGGACGAGTGGTTTCTGCAAGGCCGCCGTCAGGCCCGCCCTCTTCTTCCCTGAAGTTCACGACGAGCTGACGAAATCGTGGAAGGCGCCATTTTCAGCTCGTCTCAAATCCTCGGCTTCTTCGGCGCTCTCGACACTTGACGGCGCGAAGGAGAAAGGTTACGAGAGTCTTCCCCCTCTTGAGGAAGCGATCGCCGCACATCTTTGCCCTCCCTCCGCTAGAGGATGGCAGTCAAAAGCGACACACCCATCCAAGCCCTGCCGCACTACGTCAGCTCTCGCTGGTCGAGCATACATCTCTGCCGGCCAAGCTGCTTCGGCTCTTCACATGATGGCTGTCCTTCAAGTATTTCAGGCCAAACTTCTCCATTGTCTGGATGAGTCTGGCCCTGATCCTGGGGCATTCAAAGACATGCGCAGCGCCACTGACTTAGCCCTGCGCGCGACGAAAATCACCGCCCAGGCGATCGGTAGAAGCATGACGAACCTGACTGTGCTAGAGCGCCATCTCTGGCTGACCCTTACGGACATGAAGGACGCAGATAAAGCCTCGTTCCTGGGTTCCCCCATCTCCACCACCGGCCTGTTTGGTCCATCGGTGAAAGGGTTCGCTGAGCGCTTCACCGAAGCACAGAAGGCGTCACAAGCCATGTGGCATTTTCTTCCCAAGCGCTCCAGCTGTGCTTCGGGTCGCCGCACGAGAGCGCCACCCCCTAAGCCTTCAAAGACAGCGCCGCCGACCTACCAGCCGCGCTCAGTGACGAAGACTCACCACCGTTCACGTTCTGCGAGCTGCCATGGACCGCCAGAGCAAAGGGGACCTCGACCCAAGATTGTGTTGAACCCCGAGCCTCCAAAGCCTTCCTGACCACAGGAAAAAAAGAGACAGTGGTTAAGTCCCGCCACGGCCGGATTACCACCACAGACTCTCTTTACACTTCTCCCAGTCCCCTCTATTCAGGCGGCTGGAGATGTCAACATTGCTGTCAATGAGCCTGTTATAAAGCACGCACGCCTGCACACAAACGCTGTTTTAACAGCGACCCTAATAAATCACAAAGATAGTTTTTCCTCTGTTCTGTCTGTAGGCAGTGTGCCCACTATACAGTATGCACCCCTGCACATAAGCACTGTTCACACAGCGCCACAAAATCACACAGATTATCCCTTGTCGGCTCGCTCGCCGGCTCGCACCGAGCGTGTTCTAAATGTAGAGCGCGCGCCCACTACACAGTGTGCGCCACTACACATAAGCGCTGTCCCTACAGTGTCACAAGCACAAAACAACCGGGCGACCGGGTCCCTATTACAAAGCGGCCCGACCCCAGACTTAATTCAACCCCTTGCTATGCGGGCCGAGGCCTGGGAGGCCATCCCTGGTAAATCAGAGTGGGTGTTGAACATAATAAAACGAGGTTACTCGCTACAGTTTGTTTGCAGACCCCCACGCTTTCGCGCCGTAGTCGAGACATCGGTGAAGAGCGACGTGAGTCACTCGTGAGTGCTTCGTACCGAAGTGTCGAAACTGTTAGCAAAAGGGTTTGTAGAAACTGTCCCCTTAGCAATAAGCGAGTCGGGCTTTTAGTTGCTACTTCCTCGTTCCAAAGAAGGATGGCGGTCTCAGACCCATCCTAGATCTCAGACATCTGAACAAAACGCTTATGACGCGCTCGTTCAGAATGCTGACAACGAAACAAATACTCGCGCAAATTCACCCAGGGGATTGGTTTTTCTCAGTGGATCTGAAAGATGCTTACTTTCACATTCAGATAGCACCCCGCCACAGGCCATTCTTGAGATTCGCCTTTGAGGGGCAGGCTTATCAATACAAAGTCCTACCATTCGGTCTATCCCTAGCACCCCATACATTTACGAAGTGCATGGATGCGGCCCTCGCTCCCCTGAGACTACGGGGAGTGTGAATACTGAACTACCTCGACGATTGGCTGGTTATAGCCCAATCAGAGGCACAGTTAATAACTCACAGGTCCTGGCTCCTCAGCCATCTAGAATGTCTGGGTCTCCCAGCCAGGATATTTCTTTTCTGGGGACAGTCATGGACTCGATACAGATGAGAGCGCGGCTTACATCACAGCGCGCGCTCGCCATCCAGCTCCTAGCGGCGTCGTTCAAAGCTGGCACTTACACTCCTCTCAAACGTTTTCAGAGTATGTTAGGCCTTATGGCCTCAGCGTCAGCAGTACTCAAACTGGGCCTACAGCGCTGGTTAAAACCCCGCACTCCGGCTCGCGAGTGGCGGTCAGGCCACTTACGCATCAAAGTGAACCACGGCTGTATCAAAGCCCTGGCTCCTTGGAAAGCAGCTGACTGGTACCAGTCTGGCGTGAGTATGGGCACGGTCTCGAAGTGGAAAGTGATCTCGACAGATGCATCCAACCTAGGTTGGGGTGCCCTGCATAAAGGCAGGCCCATCTCCGGCCTTTGGTCAAGCTCGGAGAGGCGGCTGCACATAAACTGTCTAGAGATGAGAGCGGTCGATCTGTCGCTAAGAGCTTTCCTCCCATACATAAAGGGTCACCACGTTCTAGTCCGAACGGACAACATGTCAGTGGTAACCTATATATATCGCCAGGGTGGACTCAGGTCAAGCAACCTGCACACCATAGCCAAACACCTCCTTTTATGGACTCAGCACAACCTGCGCTCGCTAGGGCAGTGCATGTGCCAGGCATTCTGAACCAGGGCCCGGATATGCTATCCAGAGACAAAATTACCCCAGGGGACTGGTGTCTTCACCTACAAATGTTCAGTTAATTTGGAGCGTCTTTGGCAAGGCAGAGGTCGATCTCTTCGCCTCAGAAGACAATGCTCATTGCCAAACATTTTTCTCCAAGAGCAGGGATGCGCTCGCCCACGACTGGCCCAGCCGCCCGCTGTATGCATTCCCTCCGGTCGTGATGTTACCTCAGGTCATCAAACGGATCAGGGAGAGCAAGTGTGCAGTGCTTTTAATAGCTCCTCTCTGGAGGAACCAACTATGGTTCTTCGAGTTGACTCAGCTGCTAGAAACAGCCCCATGGCTGATACCGCTGAGGAGAGACCTCCTCACGCAGGCGAAGGGGACGATTTGGCATCCCCGTCCCAACTTGTGGGCCCTTCATGTGTGGCCCATCAACGGATACCCGGGAACCTCCCAAAAGGGGTGCTGAATACTATTTCTGAAGCGAGAGCGCCTTCAACCAGGTGGCTTTACGCTCTAAAATGGTCAGTGTTCTCAAGCTGGTGTGCAGCGACAGAAGTGCTCTCCTTCCTTCAAGAGCTTTTGGACGCGGGTCGCTCCCCTTCCACGCTCAAAGTATATGTGGCGGCCATAACAGCGTTTCACGCTCATGTGGCCGGACAGTCACTGGGGAGAAGCGACCTAATCGTGCGCTTCCTCAGAGAAGCTAGGAGGCTGAACCCGCCTCGAACCCCATCGGTTCCTATATGGGACCTTTCCACGGTCCTAGAGGCCATGAAAGGTGCCCCATTTGAGCTGCTTCAGTCTGTGAGCCTGAAGCACCTTTCGCTCAAAACTGCTCTCTTGCTTGCACTAGTTTCAGTCAAGCGAGTTGGCGATTTACATGCGCTCTCGGTGAACGCTTCCTGTTTTGAATTTGGGCCTAACGACTCCAGAGTTGTCCTCAAACCAAGACACGGTATGTACCCAAAGTGCTCTCCACTCTGTTCAGAGCACAGATCACTTCGCTATCAGCTCTTCCCTCGTCTGAGGATGAAAGAGACGCGAATCTACTCTGTCCCGCCAGGGCTCTTAGAGTTTATTTAGGGTGTTCCGCCGCATTTAGGCAGTCAGAACAGCTCTTCGTATGCTTTGGTGGTCGCATCAGAGGGTGCACGATCACAAGGCAAAGATTGTCGCGATGGATAGTAGATGCTATCTCGCTGGCTTACGAGTCAAGAGGTCTCTGCTGCCCCATAGGCAATCAGAGCTCATTCCACTAGAGGCATGGCCTTGTCATGGGCTTGGTCCAGTGGAATACCACTGGAAGATATCTGTGCGGCGGCAGGCTGGGCCTCTCTGTCCACATTTATTACATTTTATAACTTGGAGGTTCCCGCTTTGCAAGCTAGGGTCCTTTCCATATAGACACCTGTATAACACGTTTACAACAACTATAAGGCCCGACACTGTCCGGACTAGTTTTATCTAAATTATATGATACAGGAATATTCATTTCCTGCTGTATACCCTTACATGAGGTTCACTATTCGTTGGCCTCTTTTTGGGACTCATAACTTTTACTCTTCTATGGGCCTCAGGCTCTCGCCCCAGGCCATAGTATGGGGCGAAGTTTACAAGCACGCACGGCGTTTTAAATTGGGTTCCCATAACGTAAGCTAACTTACGCAATACGAGAGTACTCTCGAAAGGGAACGTCTCGGTTACTAAACGTAACCTCGGTTCCCTGAGAGAAGGGAACGAGTATTGCGTAACCCGCCTTGCTATTGTGCTTAGATCAGGCGATCGCTTCAGTCGATTGAACCTGAATCCTATGGCGTAAGGGGGGCTTTTATAGCCATAGGCCACGCCCATTTTGGCGGGCACTGACGCGCTAGGGCGCGGAGCGACCTGATTGGTTTGCGCGTCTCAGCCGCCTCGCCATAGGTTCGTGCAGTTGCTGCAGCACAGCCAATCAGCGCGCTAGTATGCTCTGCTGGGGTCTGCTGTGCAGCTGCACTGCGTTTTACATATATAAAATTATAAGGATAATTTTGGCTTCAATATTCTCGAGAAAAGGAGTTTTCCATGGCGTAAGCTAACTTACGCAATACTCGTTCCCTTCTCTCAGGGACATTATCTCCCCTTCAAAAGTAGCACAATTTGGTAGCTAATAATAAGATTAATAAAACATTAAAGATAATTAAACATTAAAGCAGGGTGTCCAAACTTTTTTAAAAGGGGGCCAGATTCGATGTTGTGGACACACCTGGGGGCTGGTTCCTTTTCTATTATATATATATATATATATATATGACATGTTTTGTTTCTTGGAAACATGACAGATTTGACAAAAGCTTGAGCTGACAGTAGAGTAGCTCGAGATAGGACACAGATGTAAATTTAATACAACAATATCTGTAAAACTTTCAACAACCTCGGTTTTAAAGGGTGAAATTTAAATATTATTACTGAGTTAGAACTCTATTCTTACTTAAATTAACGAGTACTCTACTTAGATCACCACAGGTAAAACCACACTGCAAAAAATGCTTTTCTTACTTAGTATTTTTGTCTTTTTTCCAGTCCAAATATCTAAAATTCTTAAATCAAGATGATAATCACTTATCTTCTACTAGATAAGTAAAATGACATACAATATTTTTTCTTGATTTCTGGGGGAAAAAATCTAAATGATATGAGTTTTTGCTTAAAACAAGCAAAATTATCTGCCAATGGGGTAAGAAAAATAATCTTGTTTCTGTTTGGAACAGAAACAAGATTTCAAACAGAAACAAGATGATTTTTCTTACCCCACTGGCAGATAATTTTGCTTGTTTTAAGCAAAAACTCACTTCACTTTTATTTTATTTTCCAGAAAACAAGCAAACATATCTTATGTCATTTTACTTATCTACTAAATGCATCTTGATTTAAGAATTATTAGATATTTAGACTAGAAACAAGACAAAAATACTAAATAAGAGCATTTTTTTTTTGCAGTGCAAAAATGGCACCTCCACTACAAGGTAAAACATATTATTTCTATATCTAGAATGGCTTTATGGTATTTACTCTATAAACACATTTAATATAAATACACAACTTTAAGTTTATGACAAAAATAGTCTGTAATTTGGCCTTTATTTCTCATTTAATACGTCTACATTAAAAATTTAATAAAATGAGATATTAACCTACATTTCTGACAAAATACCACGGTTACAGTTAGTGTTACCACAGTAAATCCATGACAAATGTTGGTGAATTGTTGGTCGTGTGATCGAGACACTCAGCAAGTAAACACATTTGTTCAGACTCAGAGCTCGCGAGTTGCGCTACGCACAAGTAGCGCTGTTTCGTTCTGCTTTTGGCGCGTTAATGTTTCCCTGGCATAAAATCTAGTACTGCCACCTTGTGTTGACATTGTGAAACTGCAAGATTTGTAAATTATGCCACATATAATATATTTTAATAGACAAGCTGCGGGCCGTTTGAAATTCATCCCCGGGCCGGACTTTGGACACCCCTGCATTAAAGATATATAATGACATTAAAGGTTTTTTTTGTTTGTTTGTTTTTTTTTTTTTTAGTTTTTGTTACAATTAAACAGACAAGTGTTATTGCTGTAACATCAGCCAATGTGTACTTCAACATTAGTTTAATTACATCTGATTCAATTAACATATACATTTAGTTGAGATGGATAATGATTGCTAATATATTAAAGATATTTGAGGCAAATTTTCAGAATAAATGAGCAAAAAACAAAAAGTGTAACAGTGCTACAATCATGCTCTACCCTATTCTTCAGTTAATATAGCTACTATATGGATGTGCCTTACACAGAATAATGAGATTATGAAAATCAGATGAAAATCATTAATGATAATGTTAAATATAATGCTTTGTTGCTACTTTGAGTGGATACTTGAAGATAAGTTAGTTACATTTCATTCTGTAACCGTTATCTGTTTAGTTAGCTGGTCTGGTCAGGGTTTTCAGATTAGGGGTCAGGGCCGGGGATTACAAGCTAATCTCCTAAAGAAAAAGAAAAAAGAAAAAAATCCTCACAGACCCGTTTTACAAATACTCTGTCTTGATGTCTTTGACAGTTGACAGTTACTGATGTTTAGATTGTTAGCGGTGAGATTGCTGCTGCAGTGGCATTCTCATTGTCATTTGAGGTCAAACTCTCTGAGGCAAGTTTTGTGTTTTCTCAGCTACCTGTGCTTGTAATTTCAATTAACCCAATTTGTACTCTTTATCATGCATTGCTTTGGTAAGAAAGCGGTATTAGTTAAAGTCACCATGAAATTAAAATTGACAATTATGTATATATATTTTTTTTATGGTATATTGCAGTATTTATTATAAATGATTTATCCATTCACACTCACATGAGATCACAGCAATAGCAAATCACAACCATCCAACCATTCAATCAATTCACACTTCTTGTTCGAGAAGCCGTTTCACTCATATATGTCACAATAGAGAAGAAAAGACTATTCAATCTGTATTTTTTCAGTCTAGAAAAGACAAAAAATCTAGTTAAAAGTATCAAGTATCATTACTTTTACTAGTATAATGAATTTCACTATACTATAGGGTATAATGGGGTTACTCCACCTAAACTGGCAGTGCCTTTTCATACAAAGGTTAAAATATCTATTTATTCATTATTAATATATTATGAAATTACAACAAAATGGCTTCCTGATGTAGTGGATAAAAGTTTCCATGTAACTGCTTCACTGCTTATTTTTTAAAAGAAATGATAAACAATATGCCAAGCTACTTATGTCAAAGTATTTTTCTCTCCCTCTTTCTCAAGATTTTTAGCCATTACGTAGACTTGCAGTATTTTATTTTTCACAATTTCAGGACAGCTACCCCACCTCATTTTTTAAAACTTTAAGCCCATAAACAACAACAAAAAATCAAAATAAAATAAAAATGAAACTGCTAAATGTAGGCTATTAATTCATAAAATCAAATATGTGTATTCAAATCATTGTATGCATTGCATTTTTAGAATTTTTGAATAACTTAATAGATGCTTAATTGACCTACAGGCTAGTTCCCCACATTACTGCTCAATTTAGCTGTTTCTTCACATTTCCAAAAGAATTGACTGTTCTGCCAGTTTTCTTTTATCAGCGGTATTATCACTGTGATAATCTATTCAAGATGTTAATAATGTCATAGAATACTGGACGTCTGTTTTAAAATGAAAACCTCACTGATTAAATTCATCTGGCACAAGCTTTTACTACAACAGCAAACTTTAACTGATTGAAGTGTGCATTTTTTTCCCACTGCAAGCCAAAAATATTTTTGATGAGTCACATTTGACCTATTTAGCTTTAGCCCAGGGCTGTTGCTACCGTTCAGCACTGCTCTAACATGCACCCTCTGACATCCTTTAGCGTGTCCTTACGCCGTCTGAGGAATGTGACTCTCTCTCTCTCCTTCTCATTTCCTTTCGTTAGGCAGAGAAAACAAAGTGGTTGAAATTCAGTATTCCTGACAGAGAAGAACACAAAACTACAGCGTAGCTTTGCTACTTTCACCCTGCACATAGATGAGAGGCTAAAGAGTGGGAGGTCAAATTATTTGCTCTAAGAGTTCTGAGAGAGTAAGTGAGAGCGAATGGGAGAGACAGCTTCTAAATGAGCTTTGTTCTTCCCATATGGCTTTAATTTTGTAGCTGGGAAACAGTAGTTTAGATGATCACATTGTTTGCACATAGTAAATTAATGCTCTGACTCCTCTCCAAAAATAACATTAGAGCTGGCACTGGTCAGCAGCGGAGACTTCAGGCCCAAAATACAATAATACACACAGGAAACCTTCTTCACGCTTCAGTGCAAACACACACGATGGCAGACTGACTGCCTGTCAGAGTTGAATTAAAACTGAGGAATGTCTATCAGATATGGATGAGAGACTGAATGTTTTCTGGTAGAATTATTTGCCAGCTATGGTGTAAAAAGGAAGTTTGTTTGTGAGAATCTCAAGGTCTCTCTCTCGCTCTGTATACGTTACAGTTGATTTGCTGGCATCAGAACGCAGATCAGATTCAGATTAAGTAAACACGAGTGGAAGTCAATGACAGCTTGTAGAGGGCTGTGTGTGTTAAAGACGTATGAAGTAACACTTTTTACCCAATCTGTTCTCTTAACCCAGCCAGCTACCTCCAGAAACATGCTTATTTTCCATTCTTTATACTTAAGTATTTTGTATCTATGAAGATATACAAAAAAAACAAAAAAACATAAGCAATTAAGGTTTGTAATTGTTTTGTTAGCTTTGAGACAATCTAGCATTCTCTTCTCTTCTATCAACTTTTGGGAGTTATGCACATACTGAATCAGTGAATGATTCAATGACTCGTTCATAAAGACAGTCATTTTATTTCATTCTATCAGTGAGTTTGAAAAAATAAATTAATTTAATGACCCACATATAAAGACAGTCCTATTACATTGAATTAATCAGTGTTTTTGTCACTTGTCACCACATGGTGTAACAATGTAACCTGCAGAAAGAGACTAAAAAATCCCCACCACTAATACACAAACAGTGTGTCGGGAACAAAGAAAGTCAAGTAGAGTGATACAAACAGTGAAAAGTCCCAGTGCTTAAAGCAATGTTTGGACAATCAATTTCAATGACGGGAACTTACTGTTGTATAATAGCTGTAAAAACATGCCAATACATGAAAAAAAGACAAATGGTGCTCACTGCAGAGTCAAATGACGTCCAGCTCCACCTCTCTGGACGTCTAATTGGGTGGAGGGATAGAGTTGTGTTTAGGGTTAGGATGTGGTTGGGTATTCTAGCCCCACCCATTAGGCCCAAATTACATTCGCTCCTCCTCGCTGGATGTCTAGCGCGGGGGAGCTAGACGTAAGCTCCACCCATTTGCTCTGCAGTGAGCAGCCTCTCAAGAAAACTGCACTCCTTAAACAACTTCATGTGGTTTTTAATCCAGAGCAAAAGAAATCTGAAGCTTATGTTCACTGTGAATATTCATCACATGAAGTACGAACTCTTCATCAAGGTTGCTCTTGTAAAGAAATGCTTTTTGAAGGGCCTCTCACATATGAACTCTTCATTATGGGCCCTCTCATATATGAACCCTTCATCCTATTTTACATTAACTCTTCATTACATGTCCTCAGCTTTTTGTTTTTTATATTTATTTATTGCCTTCATTAGATAGTACAGTGGAGAGCAGACATGAATTTTCTAATATTAATTTACGTAGCAAACAGGATGCAGAATTGCAACTGAAATTTATTTAAAATGAATTGCAATTAGTCTAATTTATAACTGAAAATGGAGGGCTAAGACAAAGTTTGAATGATGATGATGGCACACAGAAACACACACAAATATGGACAAAAAATTCATTTTTCCAGAAACACTACCTGTTGAATTTCTCTAAAATGTAATCAAGTTAACTACACTTCCTGTATTTCAAATTCCACTTCCTGTGGTTTGTGTCATGGGCTGCTCTGAATGGCTGTTCACTGCCCCCTTATACAGTGCATACTGCCTACTATTTTTTTTAAGAATAGTGTGTGAAATAGTATACAATATGCAACAAATGTTTCAGAGTAGTATGCTATAGAGTTGTCACATGACAAACATTGAAAAATTCAGCACTGCTGTCCAGCTTGTTACCTTACAAAATTAATGTGCTTTTTTAATGTGCAAACTTGAGTGAAAATGTCTTGATCTATTCTAACCCATAAAAATTCAGTTTGTTGGTGTAAAGTCAAGTTGATTCAGTGAAATTAATGTTTTTCACTTAAAATTAGTTGATTAGCTTTTATTTTGCTCAAAAAAATTTTTTAACATAAAAACATCAATTATTTAAAAATCAATTAACATAAAAGTGTGCTTAATGTGGTAACGTAAATTAACTGGTTAGATTCAAGTCAAAAATATGTTTTATGACTATATTAGTTAGATCATTTTAAATGTTCAGGTAACAATATAGCTCCTTACAGGAACACCTACCACTTTTTAGATAAAGCAGATATTATGAAGCGCACATTTTCCCAAAACAGATCTGTAACAAAGTTCGTAGTTATGGGAAGAAGGAGGCGGGAACCGGCAAACGTTTAACAAACTTTAATCTTAAAATAAACAAAATGAAAGTAAAAACGGCAGCCACGCATAAAGCATAAACAAAACAAAGTCCAGGCCTGGTCCTCTCTCATCCTTCACTGTCGTCGCTCCTCCTTTTATGCTTCCGTCGCTCCTCCGTGAGAGATCTGAGACCGGTGTGACACGCAGCTGGTGTTCATCAATCACGCACCGGCCTCGCGCCGCTCTCTCACGGCTCGCGCCCGCCCGCCCCGGGGCCAGTCTCGGCGGCCGCAGCACCTGGGGGTAAGGACAGACGAGACGAGGTAGAGAGAGAGATAAAGAGAGAGAGAGAGAGAGGTAGAGAGAGAGAGAGAGAGAGGTAGGTAGAGATATATATATATATATATATATATATAGAGAGAGAGAGAGAGAGAGAGAGGTAGGTAGAGAGAGAGAGAGAGGTAGGTAGAGAGAGAGAGAGAGAGAGGTAGAGAGAGAGGTAGGTAGAGAGAGGTAGAGAGAGGTAGAGAGAGAGAGAGAGAGAGAGAGAGAGAGAGAGAGAGAGAGAGAGAGAGAGAGAGAGAGAACACTTGGTCCGGTTCCCTCAGCCAGCCGAGAGGCTCTTCCTCGCGGTGCCATGCGATGGTACTGGACGCTCCTCGGTGGACGGCTCAATCCTCCTCCGCCCCCTGGCGGCCGGCGGTGGCTCCTCCAGTTGAGAGCAGCCGACAGCGAGTCCCGCGTTCCCTGCTCCTCCCCATCATGGCGGACGGCAGAAGGCTCCGGCCCACGGCAAACGCCGGCGACTCCTACGCTCCCTCTCGGACGGCAGCCACCCCACCTCGACCCAGGAGCACGGCAGCGAGCTCTCCGTCCCACCGGGTCTTCCCTCGCTCCAGCAGCCACTCGCGGTCTTCCCTCTTCCGCGCTGCCCGACCTCCTCAGCACCGCGATCCCCCATCAGCAGCGAGGGCTCTCCGTCAGAATGTCCCTCCTTCCTCCCTGGTTTCGGCACCAATGTAACACAGTTCGTAGTTATGGGAAGAAGGAGGCGGGAACCGGCAAACGTTTTAAAAAAACTTTAATCTTAAAATAAACAAAATGAAAGTAAAAATGTCAGCCGCCTCACGGATGGCTGCCGCGCACACACATAATAAAACAAACAAAACACAACGTAAAATCCAGGCCTGGTCCTCTGTCCTTCACTGTCGTCGCTCCTCCGTGAGAGATCCGAGACTGTTGTGACGCGCAGCTGGCGCTCATCAATCACGCACCGGCCTCACACCGCTCTCTCACGGCTCTCGCCCGCCCTGCTTGTCACAAGATCATTTGTGGGAAAACTTATGGCCATGAGCGCATCACGCTGAAAATGAACTATACTACGGATACACTTCATGCATAGATCATATACCATTACTATTGTTTATTTTGGGACATTTTTGTATCTGGTTAACTCGGGATGAGAACGAAAAAATGAGAAAGATTTGTTTATATTGAACAATGTTCTCAGTGGTCTAAGGCTCTCGTTAATTTATAAAGGGTTCAATTGATCGTACTATTTAACAATGATGCTTTAGAGCCAAGAACTCATTTCATAATTGATTAACTTTACACAGTTATCAAACGGATTTGAATAGACACTAAACGGAGCTCTGTTGAAGCATTGAACTCTGTTTGCGTCACTGAATCATTATTTTCCTGTCTATCACTAAAGCTGCTTTGAAATCTGTATTGTATAAAGAGCTATATAATAAGGGTGACTTGATTGGAAACGTGCCATAGAGATGAAAGTAAAATGTATGTAATGATTTTCGGAAACACAGCTAGTTTGTACTTTACAGTAAAGTGTACTTATAAAAGAGTTTACATTCATAATGATTCCATTACATTTATAATGATTACATTTATAATGATTCCCCACCTCCAGTTCACTCATGCTGCACTCTTCACGAAGATGAAACGTCACGTGGAGCGTGTTGCATTGTGGGAAATCGTATCCCATGTAGTGTCATCAGACGCATACATCAGATTCCAGCAAATGTAGTAGGTAATCTGGGGACTCCATGCATACAGAAAATTCACATAGGCTACTATTCACAGTATACACATTGCATACTGCAGTATAATAGGAGTATGGTAGTATGCCATTCCAAACACAGCTTCCATACTGATTTCAGTGTTCTTAAGTTGTATTTAGTATATGCTGGCAAATATAGTAGGTCATCCGGGTATTCCATGCATACAGAAAATGTGCATACTACGCACAGTATACATACTGGATACTGCAGAAATAGTAAGAGTAGTATGATAGTACGCCATTTCGAACACAGCCACGGACTGCCTGTTTTTTGTTTTCGTGGACTTTTAGTTTGTTTCTCTCAGTTACCTGTTTTCCTTTGTTCCATTTTCCTGCTCTTTATTTGTTACCATGGTTTTTGATTAATTACTTGTCACCTGTTCATTCACCTTGTGTATTTAAGTTCCTCATTTCATTCAGTTGTTTGTCTGGTATTGTTTGTGTGTTGTCTTCTATGTGTCTTGCTATTGGATTACATGAGTTTACTTTGTTTAATAAAAGGACTTGTAATTGATCTTTACCTCTGCTCATCATCATCTGGACTAAAACGTGACAGTTTGAGGCCAGTTTAATTTAAGGTCACTCAATTTGCCCAACCCTGGCTGTTCGAGGAGACTGGGAAGACAGAAAATGGACTACAAGAGTAAAAATAGTCAGACAAGGTGTTTGTTTTTCTTTCTCTGTTTCTCTCACTCTATTATCATTTTCCTTCTCGTTCTCATTAAATACAGAGTCGGCTTTGATTCATCTTTGTCTTTCTACTGATCAAAACCACCTGTGGGGAAAAACACTGAACTGGAATGTTTACAAAAAAACAATCTGTGTGTGTGTGTGTGTGTGCGAGTGCGCATGTGCGTGCGCGTGTGTGTTTTGGCCTAGCTGGATAGTAATTACTGATGGAGTCACTCATGGCCTATCCAATTCAATTTCTCCATCTCCTCTTGGCCTGATGTGAAACTAAGATATGGTTTGTGTGTGTGTGTGTTTGTGTATGTATCTGGTTTTCTTTTTATTCATCTTCCATCCTTTTGCCCTTTTCCTGTCATATTTTCATTCTCCCTCTCTTCTTCCTTTTCCTTTTTCAATTGTCTATGCATGCAAGTGTGTGTGTGTTAATTTCTGTCCTCTGTCACTTTCCATCTCTCTCACCTCCCTCTCAATCTTTCTCTTGCCAGCGCGTTGATGACAGCTACAGCACAACACAGCCTTTCTTCACATCTTCCATGTATTTTTAATAAAGAGGCTTATGCTTCTGTTTACAATCAGATTGTGTTCCACACCTGCGTTCTCGCACACACATGACGAGGCCCAGCCACTTGGGAAGGTGTAAAGCTGATAGGTTTAAGGGAAGAGAGATAGAGATCTCTGACTAATCTGAACCCTGTTGGCAGGAGGTTTAACCTGTAGATGAGAATCTCTCTCTACTCACTGCTCTGAGGCCTGCCATTTAGATCTGTTTCCCCAGCTGTGTGTTCATAAATGATTCAATTAAGCTCAGCTCTGATCTGATCCAAGATTAGTCTGAATGCTCCAAGATAAAACATTCTAAAGCTCAATGAGGAAAAAAAAACATACCGTATGTCCCCTGATACGTTGCCGGATGTACAGATAGATGGAAGCAGAGATTGGATATTTGCATAAAAATGTATAGGATGTTTAATTAACTGTCTGTACACACAGCAGGGTTGGACAACATCCAGAACGGAATAATTGGCTCTCTTTCAATTAATGTCTTGGAATTTGCCAGGAATTCAAATCAAGCCACAGTATGTTGAATTTCAACTATAATCGGAATGACAGGATGCAAAACTTACTGCATTGCAATTTAAAACAGGCGCACAACAGAGGACTTTCATTAATCTGACTCAAGTTCTCACTGATTCATTTGAACCCATTATGCCCATTTATTCCCTGATATGCAGCAAGCTTATAATAAACAAGAACTACTGGAAACCACAAAAATCATTTATAAAATATCTAATCATTTTTAAAAATAGAAATAAAATGGGTTACCACCATGAAGACTAAAACTTAAATTAAAAACTATAATAATACAAAACAACAAAATGAAAGTAAAATTACATTTTTACATATTCATCTTAATACCATAGTACCATACTTATTTTTCCAACTGATTTAATTTAACATTAAATAAAAACATTTTAATTTTGTGTACTAATAAACATGCAGTGCATATAGTTCATTAATTCTGTGGCAGTTTCCAATATAATTCCAGATCCCGAATTTAGATTTATTCATTTAGCAAATGAGTAATACACCAAGCAATTCACCTTATAGGAGGCAGTAACACTGGAAGTGCTCACAATACAAAGTTTTAAACATTAGTGAAAAATAGTACCAGCTAGAACAGGGAGTCAAGGTTGGGAGCTTTTCAGAACTGAATTGAGAATGAATTGAATTTTGGATTGAATGGATTGAATTAATGACACCTCTCACAAAAAGGGCAAAATAAATATAAAAATGTATACACACACACACACTCACAATTTTCAAATGAACAACACAAATGGTGAAGCCATGGGAGTAGAATGCACGTGTCATTTAATAAAATGTTTCGGGCAAATGTGTTCATGTAGAGGTTTTCATGGGCCAATGTGAACAAATCTAGATTTAAACTCAATAGTCTATGCATGACCTGATGTTTTATTTGTATCCAAAACGAGGCAATGTAAGCATTATAGAGCGCTAACACTCAATGTAATGTCATTTCATTAATACTCAAAGCCGGAGGGCGCTCTCTTTAGCAGAAATTTCCAAACAGATACTTAGAAGTAAAAACATATGACGTTACAGGAAATCCCTTATATCGACAAAGGCGTCCAGCTATCGCTGTAGCTGGAAAAAAAAAGCAGAAATGTTTTGACTGATGAAACGTGTAGACAATAAACTCACAATTATGACAATATATGGTTTATGTGTGTTTTTCAAGCCATCTCTGGGTATTTTCATAACAATAAAGTATATGAATAATGCAGTGCTAATTGACATAGCCT
This sequence comes from Coreius guichenoti, assembly GCA_039654105.1. Taxonomy (NCBI): domain Eukaryota; kingdom Metazoa; phylum Chordata; class Actinopteri; order Cypriniformes; family Gobionidae; genus Coreius; species Coreius guichenoti. The sequence continues at coordinate 26,091,179 of CM077169.1, read as the reverse complement.
TTTTTACAGTATAGACACTATAAAATATATTTTCTGCCTTACATTTTTTACATTGTATAATGTATAATTATAAAATCCATGATGACTTGCACAAGTGTTTGTAGTACATAAATTTATCATAAAATTGTCATTAGGAAAATATAGGAAAAAATATTTTAGAATACAAATTATAGGTTATTGTTCAGCAGTGTATTTGACTTCTTAGGAAAAAAAGAAGAAAATAGGAAAATAAAACCTGTTAATTAGACATGGGACAGAAATTTCTGTCTCCCCCACTTAAAATGATGGCTACGCCACTATACTATGATGGCTACACCATACATTCTCAATTCAATCCTGAAAGCCTGACATGCAGAGGAAGAAATCTATGCATTCATTAGTAGTCCATGAAAAATGCAGCTCATTTTTAATATGATAATTTCTTCCTCTCCCCAGGGTTCTGGGCTCAGTAACGTTTAAAAGGCTTTAGTGTTTAGCGTAGCTGCAGAAAAAACCATCTGCCTTCAGGCGTGTAAGTTAACAAAGCAAGCAGCCCCCATTCTCTCACTCTCTGATGTCTAAATGGGCATAAAGAGATATTACACAGCACATTATCATCACTGTTATGAATCAACATGGATGAACTAAATTTTGATTTTGACAACATTGGTAGCCCTGAAGAGTTACAATGCATAACCATGGCACGGGAGGAAACAGACTGAAGGATGGTAGGACAGATGAATGGACGGACGGATGGGTGTATTGCACAAAACACTTGGCCCGATTCAGTTCATAAAGGAAGAATCACCTCAGCGCACTGTATTCGTTCTCGCATTCATCGCTTTTCTGCCAATGCAATTCAGCTCAGAGAAACTGGAATCTGGACAGATCCATTCCGGCTCTAAGCCGCCGGCCACTGGCGCCCCTCCACATTTATAATGTGGACTAGCGGATCAAAGCGCTGAGAGTGTGTGTAGTAGTGTATGTGTCTTAGTCAGAGGCCCCTAAGGGTCCTCACTGAGCTTGAGGTGGCCAGTGCATGCCTGAGAAATGGGGGTGAGATTTCACGGAGCATGAGTGGCTTTAGACTGTTTGCTTTGCCACAGAGTTATTGCGAACATATGTGATACACACACACACGAACACACGCACACACTCGTACAAGATGCTGAAGGCATTTTAAAAGCTCTGTGGTGGGACAGTGATATAATCGCTCTCCGTCCGGTCTCCTGCGGACATAGATGAAGCATCCTAATGACATGAAATGAGAAGAATTCGCTCACATCTTATAGTATAAATGAGGAATGACATATTTTATTGGTCAAATTTAAAATCTGATATAAATCTTTCCCTTGTGATAATATGCCTTTAATAATATTATAAAATCAAATATTTGGACTCATCTATTTCCGTCCTCATCAAACGCAAAGCCTAAGGTCAGCGTCACTATTTACTGCAGGAAAACAACATTAATCTGTCAGAGTTCACTGTGAGAGCGCACACGGACAGACGTGTACGCATACAACTCTCATTCATCTCCAGAAACGCAGTCCTGCTCTGCCACAACTTCTGTTTGTGTAGGGACTTTATGTGTTTGGATGGGCAAAACACTGGGATCATGAAGAGAAGAGCTGACAGAAAAAGAGAAGGAAAGTGGGAGAGAAATAGAGAGGGAGAAAGAGCCTGTCCAGCCGGTATGTGGGGGCTTACCGCTCTCAGCAAGTGCTGACCACTACAGCCAAAGAAAACTTGCCTAACCCTGCAAGATGTTTTCTTTAATGTTTATGCTCTCTCTCATTTGGCTACATCCATACCCCCCGTTTCAATGGTTTCTAAAGGAACAAAGATGTTAACTGTCTCTGTGACCACTAGTAAAACAGAAATCAGGATGCAGACTTTATGACACCATTGTTACTTTAGCAGAAAGCAAACAGCTGTTAGAGCTCTGGGTCATGGTGGCTTCACGGTGAAGGGTCTGGACTGCTAACACAAAGGTTGCAGGCTCTGTTTCAAGTAGGGCTGAGCCAGCAGCCAGAGGGCTGGGGTTAGGTTTTGGTTTAGTGTTATGAATTACCATTAGCCCTTGTAAATGCAGGATTTTAAGCTGTTCATGCATAATAAGTATGTGCGTATGGCTCCGTTCCAAAACCCATCGAGCTGTGTGCGTAGGCAGTGTTTTAAGGCATCACGGGATCGCTTCAGACATGAAACCTGGTGTGAAAGATAGACAGACTTCTTAGATAACTCCATTAGGCAAAGAGTTCTGTTAAAAGGATTAATCCAAAATTGCAGAAAGAAATGTAGTAGATATACTGTATACTTGGGATTCATTCAATACTAAAAAGTATCTATAAAAATTGTTTGATCTCATTAAAAAGTACTATTTTACTCAATATTAGAGTTTCACATTTTTGTGTGACGTACAGTTGGTACCTATGTAGTGAGCTCCAAATAGGTCACTTATAAGGTTCCATTTCAGTTAGTATGCTGCCTAGAAAACAGTAGACAGCGAGGCAGCACACAAGATTTTGGAAAAGAGCCGGTGTGTGGGCCACTACTCAGGAAGTCCAATTTGCTGAATAGCAAAAAAAAAAAAAAAAAAAAAAAACATGGGCTAAAAATAAACAAACACAAACAATAAAGTCAGCACAAACATTCAGAAAGATTATGTGAACAAGCAGGAATGTGAAGTACTTGAATAATTGTTATTCATTACTAGTTTAGTTTTATTTTAAAGAATACATTTTTCTCAAGTAGGCCTATTACTGAAGAATACTTGTACTCTGCTCAATTACATTTCCAAGGCAAACATGACCTAATTTCTTTACATAATTTCCAAGACCTCCAAAGTACATAGTAAATTTTTTTGCAGGTCATCATGCCTTAAATCTCTTAAATCTCCATTTTACTAAAATAAACTAATCAAATTACACTCCCAGCTGAAATTACAGCCAATGATATACAATTAACTGTAACTTCTATTTGTCAAGAACTGCAGTCATTTGTCCTACTGAAGAGACATCTTATTTGTCAAGTACAGCATTTTAATTGTAGACTGCTAAAGATGAATGAACTTGACTTAAGTGCGAAATGCAGTTGATAACTGGTCTGTATTCAGATTGCATTCAAATGTCAAACAACTATATAATTGGTTGCTGATTTGAGCCTTATTTAGAGCGTTATTTTTTATTTATAAATTGTGATTAGTTACTTTAATAAGAAAATCTTCATCTCTTGATTTTATTGGTCAGTTTCAAGAGATACATTACTACTTAAAAGTCTGAGGTAGATCTAAAAAAAAACAAAGTTTTTAGAAGATGTCTCCTGCGCTCACCACGGCTGCATTAACTTGATAAAAAACCCCAGCAAAAACAGTAATATTGTGAAATATTATTATTAATTATTATTATTCCTGTGATGACAAAGCTAAATTTCCAGCAGTCATTACTCTAGTCACATGATCCTTCAGAAAATAATTAGAATAATGCTGATAAACATTTTTTTAATTAATAATGTTGAAAACAGTTGTGCTGCTTGACATTTGTGTATTTTTTGATGAATAGAAAATTAAAAAGAATAGCATTTATTTAAAATTGAATCATAATTAATGCCTTTACTGTCACTTGTGATCAATTTAATGCATCTTTAGCTGAATAAATTTCTTTTTTTTCCAAATAAATCTCACTGTTCTCAAACTTATGAACGGTAGTGTATATTTTTAATTTTAAATACTTTTTTTTAACATTAATTTTACATTTAAACACTTAAGTATAATTAAATGTGAAGGTAAAAATGTGACTTTCATTAAAGTATGATTAGCTCACCACATAGACATCTCCTATATGGCCCTGTGCATGAAGAGGATAAACCAGCATATACCAATGTTTAAGAATGAGTCCTTTCAATAAATTGCTCTCTCGTCAGAAATAACACCACTAAATTGAGACCTTTCTCTCTTCACCCCACCACAGATGAGTAGATTTCAGTCACATAGGATGTAACGCTCTCAGGGGAGTCATTTCAACTGGCCAATGCAAACACATGCTAAAAAAAAAGTGCACAGTTTCACTTCTTTGAACAATTATATTAACACACACACAGGCATATCATATCACCTGTCAGTCTTCAGAGGCTGTAATATAGATGTGTTTTTCTTCAACATGGCCCATAAACTTCACTGCACTCCACATGGTGTTATCACAACACTAAATCGACTAGAGGGGTCTCTCGCACAAACACACACACAAGCTGGTATACCTTAATATATTACTGATGACAGCTTGCACATATAAATGCATACATAGACACGCACATACACACTCCCTGGACAATGAGAATGTCCTCACAAAGACACACACATACTTTAGCACATGTCCACGATGGGGTGCAAAGTGAGAAAGACTGGGGAGGAAGTCTTCCATAAGCCTCACATTCCTCACTGAGAGCAGCGTTAGAGTGGTTTCATTTCCACAGAGAACAATTTCCTGTCAGGAATTATACACACACACACACACACACACACACACACACACACACACACACACACACACACACACACACAACTGGCTATGCATTAGGGAATCACCTTACACACAGTGGACCAAAAATCCTCTCAGTGGGAAAATAACCGTTTCGTCTCAGTGAGAGAGTGTTTTATGCCTTTTTGAATTGTCCTGTGCATATCTGGACCACACTGTGCGCAGACTATGAAATCTAAAGGATATCTCATTGATGTGCTGGAGAACCGGAAAGACAAATCCTGAGAATCTGCAAATCACAAGCAAAAATGTCTGACATGTGTGATCAGCAGGATCATTGTGAGATGTAAGATGAAATGTTTCTTCTACTGATCTCAAGGTCACAGTAAGAGTGCATAAACACACACACACACACACACACACACACACACACACACACACACAGACACATACACACACGCCAAGCAGAATAAAGCGAAAGTTGAAAAAACAGGATAACATTCAAAAACATACCCACACACAATTCAAATAACGGATATCCCGCTTTTGAACTCTAAAAATAACCACACAATATTTCATTAATTAAATAATTCACCTCCTATTGTTTTTGAACACCTGAAGGATCTAACAGATATTAACACAGACACATAGAATAACATGGACATCACAGACTAAACAATCTGACTTCACCATTCAACAAAACATAAACAACTGCATTAATTTATTATGATGATTTATAAATAAAATATAATATTATTGTTATATTTAATATTATTTGTTTAGTTTTTAAATGATAATAAAAAGCTAAAACATACATCTATACACTACAGTTCAAAAGGTTCAGGCCAGTATTTTTTTTTTTTTTTTTTTAAGAAATCAATACTTTTATTCAGCAAGTATGCATTCAACTGTTAAAAAAATAACAGTAAAACATCTATAATGAAACTTTTATTACATTTTAAAATATATTAAAATAGAAAACAGTTAGCCTACTTTAAATTGTTATAATATTTTTTTGATAAATAAAAATACAGCTTATAAAACATTATACCGACCCTAAAATTTGTAATGGTATATTAGCTTTTTTTCATGCCACAGAAAGAGAGAGAGAAATGTAAGGCTTGTGATGTTGTGTTAAAGTAACAGACCTCCAGAAATTCACCAGGTTTACTTTATTGTAAGCAACCCAACCCTTTATGAAATATGGGTATCTCTCATGAGGATAAAGTGATACGGGTATTTCACAACAGGAATCTATGGATCATTTAGACTTGAGTTTACGGAACAAAATCAGGTTACTTTGAATAATTAGCATTCTGTTGCTGAGACTGTTAATGTGCATTATATATGTTTATTATGATCAGAGCCCATAATGACTAAAGACAATACTAAACCAGAGAGAGAGAGCGAGCGAGAGCGAGAGCGAGAGCGAGAGCGAGAGAGAGAGAGAGAGAGAGAGAGAGAGAGAGAGAGAGAGAGAGAGAGAGAGAGAGAGAGAGAGAGAGCGAGAGCGAGAGCGAGAGAGAGAGAGAGAGAGAGAGAGAGAGAGAGAGATTCAGATTCCTTTCCTCTGTATTCATGCTGTGGTTTCTAAATCAAATCCAGCATGTTCATCTGTTCTGCTAGTGTGTGTTTTTGCTGATTGATTGAACTGGGGCACTCTAGCAGTAACACACTGTATCATTATTGTATTAAGTTTTTATTTAATAACCACAGACCATTATTACATAAATTAATTATTGATTAACTATTGGATTTCTATCATCTCATGAAGTTTTATGCACAATTACAATGAATTACAATTATGGATACTGCTGCAAATTAATCTCAGTGTGTGTGTGAGTGCAAGTGCATGTGTGTGTTCTCATTAGGACTGCAGGAAAAGAGCAGCTGTCCACATTACGCCTAAGTTCCAGCCTATTTCACACAGCTGTGTTAACAACACAGAGAGATGGAGAGAATGCTACATTCCGCCCATGTCAGTTGGACTACATAAAAAAATATCACAGCTCTCGGCGTGCGTGTGTGTGAGCGTACACATACATACAGTACATACAAACACGCACGGCTCCTCCACAAACCCAGCCTGTCTGCGAGATGCGACTTGTCTTAGAATTGCCCACGTGGCATCCCAATAGTGAGCAATATAACCACACACTCTCTTCACTCTCAAATACACATCTTACTGCAAACATACATACACTTATTCAGAAGACTCATAATGACATGTCTGTCATAGATTGAATAAACATCATTTCAAATAGTTCAGGAGTCTGAGCCAGGCCAAAGTCTTTTAGACAGATTTAGTCTACTAAATGACATAGTGAGAAGATGCGCTAACAATATATTTAAATACAGTATGAGACCCAAATGACCTGAATCATGATTTATTTAGCAGTGTCTGTGCATCTTTATGTTCCATACTTGTATTATAATCTATCTATCTTATTAGCTATAGAAAGTAATAAAGTTTCTATCTTTTAAAATCTATAAACTTCTGTGCATTTGTATACACATTATGAAAACTTTCCACAGTTAAACAAAATCCTCCGAACTGTAATGTGTTTATATGATCCTTTGGGAAATTTGCGCATTGTAAATATTTACGAGTTATGTCTGGCATCTCAATGTCTAATTTTGCTCGCTCTCTCTCTCTCTCTCTCTCTCTCTCTCTCTCTCTCTCTCTCTCTCTCTCTCTCTCTCTCTCTCTCTCTCTCTCACACACACACACACACACAGATAATTTACATCTGGGAAAGACAGATATAATATGTAAATTGTGTTTGTGTGTATTCTGATAGAAAAGTAATATATTTGTAAAAAATAAATTAAATGCTTTAGTGGATACACTTCCTTTCTTTTAATCTGTGTTTGTGATTATCTATTAATGTAGATGTCTTAGGATGCTTTTAAAATAAATTAAAGAAATGCAAAATTAAAAGATTTATGATGTGTTGAATTTATAATTCTTTGAGATAAATTCAGGAAAATTGCCAGTAGTAGTGTGAAAATCTGCTGTTAAGGAGAATATCCAGAAGTTTATATTTAGGTGTGAATCAACTGTATTTGGTAATACATTTGGTAATGATTGTGGTTCAGAGTTTACTCTCTAAATCCACTTTGGTTTGGCTGGTGTGAAACCTCCTTTTTGCATCCGTGTGTGGATTAAATATTCAATCTCTCCTCAACATAAAAATGTCACTCTCAAAGTGATCCCATATGGAACCCGGTTTCCTTTTACATATAAAAGCAGTCCCACCCAAATGTCTATAGTTCAGTAAATAAATTGCTGAAATGTTGAACTTCGTGAATACAGTGTTAAAATCCAAAATCTTCCCGTCTCCCAAACACACACGGTCACATTACAGAAAGTAACATAATAACTAAAAATATAGTGAAAACTATATGGAGTTAACAGTGGTAAGCACTATTATTAACTATGTTGCCTTAGGGGACACTCCACCCAAAACTAAATGTATTTTTTAAGAAATGTCTTTTTTGTCGCTCTCTTTTTTTGTCTATACAATGGAAGTCAATGGTCACCAAAACGGTTTGGTTACAAATATTCTTCAGAACATCTTCTTTTGTGTTTTGCAAAAAAGTCAATCACACAGGTTTGGAATGAAACGACATGAGGGTGTGTAAATGATCACAGAATTTTCATTTTAGGGTAAACTATGAAATTGCATACTGTATCTAATATTTTCTTTATTATATAGTACATCCCACCTCTTATGGAAGAATAAAAAAATAAAAAGGGTAATTGTGACTTTTTTTCTTGCAATTCTGAGTCAGAAGTCAGAATTGCGTGATATAAAGTCGCAATTGCGAGTTATAAAGTCAGAATTGCGAGATATAAAGTCGCAATTGCGAGTTATCAAGTCAGAATTGCGTCATATAAAGTCGCAATTGCGAGTTTATATCTCGCAATTCTGACTTTTTTCTCACAATTGAGAGTTTATATCTCGCAATTCTGACTTTTTTCTCACAATTGTGAATTTATATCTTGCAATTCTGACTTTTTTTCTCACAATTGCGAGTGTTTATATCTTGTTATAAAGATAACGAGATATGAAGTCAATTCTGACTTCATAACGCAATTGTGAGATTTAAAGTCAGAATTGTGAGATATAAAGAGTCTTTTTTCCCCTCAGAATTGGACTTTATGAGTTTATATCTCACAATTCTGAGAAAAGAAGTCAGAATTGCGAGGAAAAAAAGTTAGAATTGTGAGATAAAAAGTCACAATTACCTTTCTTATTTTTTTATTCTGTGGCAGAAACAAGCCTCCATACACCTCTTCCTTTGACCAAGTCTGTAGACACAGTCTTAGTTCAGTTTGTGGCTGTTCCAAATCAAAGTTAAAAAAAATATGCAATACTTGTGATACTTTGTGGTTTATGTCATGCTTTTGCATCAGTGTGTATGTATCGTGTTGACTAACGTGTTTGATTATAATTGTTGTTAACCGGCAATTTATTTTATACTCTCATCACTGTCATGATCCAGATCCCAATAAATTCTTGAGCTATGCACGGGCACGCACACAAAATGAACAAAGTTTATCGAACGTTCAAAAGTTTAAAGGTTGAGTGGTGAAAAGATTCCTTGATAGTTTTTGTCCAGCAGAATCTTGAACCCATTTTGAGAATGTCATTGTTCTAGAATGTCGGGGATTGCTGTCTCCCAGCCAATCATCCCGCTAAAGAACCACAGAAAAGCTCGGCATCGAATTCAGCATGGATACTCTGAACATCTGGACAGCAGAGAGGCCCCGGTGATTACACTGCTCGCGATACGCACCGCAGACAAACTCACTCTGAGCTTTACAGAGAATGTGTGAGCCCTGAAAGGGGTGGGGTGGGGGGGCACAACAGGAGAGAAAACGAGAGAAGGACAGAGAGAGAAGCAAGAATTAGCAGGCCAAAGGGAGGAGTGAACGGCAGCTGTAGTGTGGTACTGATCACCGAGCTCATGTGAAAGGCTCATGTGTTTGGCCGCAGCTCGCTTTCAGCTCTCCTGAGGAATGCTGGGAGATCTGATGCTCTTTGGAAGCTTTCCAGACGTTCACACAGCTCAAATGGAACGCTGTAAACCTTGCACAGTAAGCATTCTGAAACATATTCCTTTACAAGGATGGGGAAAGGTCCCCGCGAGATGGGATTCAGCAGGGAGAGAATAGAGGGGAACCCCCACGGACATCAGACAGCAACTCCAAGACCACTGGGGTGAATAAAGACGGTGAATAAAGACAGGATTCCATTCAACCCTGTGTTTTACACAAAGCATATTTGAGCATGTTAGCATGTGTTTATGATGTTTGCTGTGTTTAAAATGACTAAAGAATTTAAAAAATATGTTATGTCTGCACTTCTGTATTTAAAGCAGGGGTGTGTGTCCAGACTCGGTCCTGGAGGGCCACTGTCCTGCAGAGCTCAGCTCCAACTTGCCTCAAATCACCTGCCTGGAAGTTTCTAGTATGCCTATAAGACTCTGATTAGCTGGTCCAGATGTGTTTAACTGGGGTTGGAGGACAGTGGCCCTCCAGGAGCAGGATTGGACACCCCTGATATAAAGTGAACGGCGGGCACTTTTTTGGAAAGAGTGTCCTGTAGTCTGCACTTTGGTGAATGTTGTGTCTGATTATTCATCAACAAAAAGTCATTGTTCACATCCTCTCCAAAAAATCAAAGGATTTATGGTTTTTCATTACTTCAACCATCACACCATACATCACTGTTAAACAAAAAATGTGTTTGAAAAATTGAACTTGAATCAAAATAATGTTTTCCAAATGGCCGTTTTTGGTTCTATCTTGGCTGAAAGATTGTATCAGAGGGGAAAGATTTTCTACTTTTACAGCAGGCATCCAAGTTAGCCTCAGAGTCAAACTGATCATATAAATAGTTTTCTTTGATTGAGAAATCATATACTCAACATTTAGCTGTAACAGTCTGATATGACATTAGATTGAATGTAAAGTAAAAAGTTAAGGAAATGAAAGCAGAAAGGGATGAAAACTATTTTTTTTTTTTGCCATTTTATGAATTCTTTCCCTCTTTTGAACTAGTTTTCATCAACCAATTATCCTTAAAGGGATAATTCACTCAAAAATTTAAATTTTGTCATTTACTCACCCTCAAGTTGTTTCGAACCTGTATGAATTTCTTTCTTCTGCTGAACACAAAAGGAGATATTTTGAAGAATGTTCGTAATCAGATGGTTGATGGTATGGAAGTCAATGGCTTCTGTCAAGTGTCTGGTTACCAATATTCTTCAAAAAGAAAGAAGAAAGAAACCCATATAGATTTGGAGCAACATGAGGGTGAGTAAATGATGGCAGAATTGTAATTTTTGGGTGAACTATCCCTTTAAACTAGTACCAAAAAGGCCTATGAGGTTTAACAATGTTGTATGTGTGCTTGGAAATGCTGCTGACAGCCGTACGTTTCATTTCACTCCTTGTTTACAGACGTCACTGTGGGAACGTGTATGCATGTCCCAGACTAGTTTCCTCAGATAAGGCTTAAACCCAGGTGCACTATCACCATGGAAACTCCTGGAGCAACCGAGGGGAGATTACTGGCTAAGACATCCACGGCTACTAGTATATTTCTCAAGTTGTGTTTGTCAAGACACCTGGAGAAGAGGCACAGTACTGTTGTACTGCAAGTACAAACTTTCTTTACTAAGATAAAAAAAAAAAAAAAAACTTTTATTTCGCTTAACATATTGTATGTTAAATGTTGCAAAATGGAGAAACTGAAAAACAAATTAAATCGATTTCAGTTGAAAATGTAAATATTTCAGTGAAAACTTATTGCATGCAGAATTTTAATGTCCCTCCTGTTTTGAAGCAACTGTAATGAAATCAATATGGAGTTACTTTATTAATTAGTGTAAAATAGTTGTTTCTCTCTGGAGCAGCACGATACCTCACATCAGTGCAGGGGAAGCTACTTTGAAACTGAGTTTGCCCTGCTACAGGCTAAAGTACTTCAATACAGTCAAGCTATCCTCTTGAAAACTCGATACTCTAAAGCTATTTAAGACAGGCCAATATACCAGTTTTATTTTTCTGTTCCAGCACTTCTTATCTGACACAAAAATAATGAAGATTTCAATTTGAAAAATTGCTTGCAAGGAGCGATGATGGGCCCAAGCCCTGGCACCATATACACACCGATCAGGCATAACATTATGACCACTGACAGGTGAAGTGAATAACACTGATTATCTCTTCAACACGGCACCTGTTAGAGGGTGGGATATATTAGGCAGCAAGTGAACATTTTGTCCTCAAAGTTGATGTGTTAGAAGCAGGAAAAATGGGCAAGCGTAAGGATTTGAGTGAGTTTGACAAGGGCCAAATTGTGATGGCTAGACAACTGGGTCAGAGCATCTCCAAAACTGCAGCTCTTGTGGGGTGTTCCCGGTCTGCAGTGGTCAGTATCTATCAAAAGTGGTCCAAGGAAGGAACAGTGGTGAACCGGTGACAGGGTCATGGGCGGCCAATGCTCACTGATGCACGTGGGGAGCGAAGGCTGGCCAGTGTGGTCCGATCAAACAGATGAGCTACTGTAGCTCAGATTGCTCAAGTTAATGCTAGTTCTGATAGAAAGCTGTCAGAATACACAGTGCATCGCAGTTTGTTCTGTATGGGGCTGCATAGCCGCAGACCAGTCAGGGTGCCCATGCTGACCCCTGTCCACCGCCGAAAGCGCCAACAGTGGGCACGTGAGCATCAGAACTGGACCACAGAGCAATGGAAGAAGGTGGCCTGGTCTGATAAATCAAGTTTTCTTTTACATCAAGTGGATGGCCCGGTGAGTGTGCGTTGCTTACCTGGGGAACACATGGCACCAGGATGCAATAGAAGGTAGAAGGCAAGCCAGCGGAGGCAGTGTGATGCTTTGGGCAATGTTCTGCTGGGAAACCTTGGGTCCTGCCATCCATGTGGATGTTACATGTACCACCTACCTAAGCATTGTTGCAGACCATGTACACCCTTTCATAGAAACGGTATTCCCTGGTGACTGTGGCCTCTTTCAGTAGGATAATGCGCCCTGCCACAAAGCAAAAATGGTTCAGGAATGGTTTGAGGAGCACAACAACGAGTTTGAGGTGTTGACTTGGCCTCCAAATTCCCCAGATCTCAATCCAATCGAGCATCTGTGGGATGTGCTGAAAAAACAAGTCCGATCCATGGAGGCCCCACCTCGCAACTTACAGGAATTAAAGGACCTGCTGCTAACATCTTGGTGCCAGATACCACAGCATACATTCAGGGGTCTAGTGGAGTCCATGCCTCAACGGGTCAGGGCTGTTTTGGCAGCAAAAGGTGGACCAACACAATATTAGGAAGGTAGTCATAATGTTATGCCTGATCAGTGTATATATATACAGTGGGGAGAACAAGTATTTGATACACTGCCGATTTTGCAGGTTTTCCTACTTACAAAGCATGTAAAGGTCTGTAATTTTTATCATAGGTACACTTCAACTGTGAGAGACGGAATCTAAAACAAAAATCCAGAAAATCACATTGTATGATTTTTAAATAATTAATTTGCATTTTATTGCATGACATAAGTATTTGATCACCTACCAACCAGTAAGAACTCCGGCTCTCACAGACCTGTTAGTTTTTCTTTAAGAAGCCCTCCTGTTCTCCACTCATTACCTGTATTAACTGCACCTGTTTGAACTCGTTACCTGTATAAAAGACACCTGTCCACACACTCAATCAAACAGACTCCAACAATAGGCAAGCAGCTTGGTGAGAAGGCAACAACTGTTGGCGCAATTATTAGAAAATGGAAGAAGTTCAAGATGACGGTCAATCTCCCTCGGTCTGGGGCACCATGCAAGATCTCACCTCGTGGGGCATCAATGATCATGAGGAAGGTGAGGGATCAGCCCAGAACTACACGGCAGAACCTGGTCAATGACCTGAAGAGAGCTGGGACCACAGTCTCAAAGAAAACCATTAGTAACACACTACGCCGCCATGGAATAAAATCCTGCAGCGCACGCAAGGTCCCCCTGCTCAAGCCAGCGCATGTCCAGGCCCGTCTGAAGTTTGCCAATGACCATCTGGATGATCCAGAGGAAGAAATGGGAGAAGGTCATGTGGTCTGATGAGACAAAAATAGAGCTTTTTGGTCTAAACTCCACTCGCCGTGTTTGGAGGAAGAAGAAGGATGAGTACAACCCCAAGAACACCATCCCAATCGTGATGCATGGAGGTGGAAACATCATTCTTTGGGGATGCTTCTCTGCAAAGGGGACAGGACGACTGCACTGTATTGAGGGGAGGATGGATGGGGCCATGTATCGCGAGATCACCTTCCCTCAGTAAGAGCATTGAAGATGGGTCGTGGCTGGGTCTTCCAGCATGACAACGACCCGAAACACACAGCCAGGGCAACTAAGGAGTGGCTCCGTAAGAAGCATCTCAAGGTCCTGGAGTGGCCTAGCCAGTCTCCAGACCTGAACCCAATAGAAAATCTTTGGAGGGAGCTGAAAGTCCGTATTGCCCAGCGACAGCCCCGAAACCTGAAGGATCTGGAGAAGGTCTGTATGGAGGAGTGGGCCAAAATCCCTGCTGCAGTGTGTGCAAACCTGGTCAAGAACTACAGGAAACGTATGATCTCTGTAATTGCAAACAAAGGTTTCTGTACCAAATATTAAGTTCTGCTTTTCTGATGTATCAAATACTTATGTCATGCAATAAAATGCAAATTAATTACTTAAAAACCATACAATGTGATTTTCTGGATTTTTGTTTTAGATTCCGCCACTCACAATTGAAGTGTACCTATGATAACAATTACAGACTTCTACATGCTTTGTAAGTGGGCAAACCTGCAAAATCGGCAGTGTATCAAATACTTGTTCTCCCCACTGTCTATATATATATATATATATATATATATAAATACACACACACACTATATTGCCAAAAGTATTGGGACACCTCTCCAAATAATTGAATTCAGGTGTTCCAATCACTTCCATGGCCACAGGTGTATAAAATCAAGCACCTAGGCATGCAGACTGCTTCTACAAAAATTTGTGAAAGAATGGGTCGCTCTCAGGAGCTCAGTGAATTCAAGCACGGTACCGCGATAGGTTGCCATCTGTGCAATAAGTCCATTCGTGAAATTTTCCCACTACTAAATATTCCACGGTCAACTGTTAGTGGTATTACAACAAAGTGGAAACAACTGGGAACAACAGCAACTCAGCCACAAAGTGGTAGGCCACGTAAAATCACAGAGCGGGGTCAGCGCATGCTAAGGCACACAGTGTGCAGAAGTCGCCAACTTTCTGCAGAGTCAATAGCTACAGTTTTTCAGCGGTTGGGTTTGGCCCCTTAGTTCCAGTGAAAGGAACTCTTAATGCGTCAGCATACCAAGACATTTTGGACAATTTCATGCTCCCAACTTTGTGGGAACAGTTTGGGGATGGCCCCTTCCTGTTCCAACATGACTGCGCACCAGTGCACAAAGCAAGGTCCATAAAGACATTTGACTGGCCTGCACCTCAACCTGATAGAACACCTTTAGGATGAATTAATAAAAAATACAGTAAAAAATTAAGTATTGTGAAATATTGTTAGAATTTCAAACAACTGTTTTTATTTGAATATATTCTAAAATGTAATGTAACCACTTTATATTAAGTGGCCTTAACTACTATGTACTAACATTTTAATTAATCATTTGATACAATGCACTTATTGTGTACATAAATGTTTTTACATTGTACTTATATTTTTAAAATTACCTGCATGTAATTACATCTGTAATTAATTTCTGTAGTTGCATTTATAATTACACTGTCGACACTTCCCTTACACCTAACCCTACCCTTAAACTTACCCATACCACCACACCTGTCCCTAACTTTCCCAATATCCCACCTCAATATCAGCAAAAGTGTTTTGCATTACAATATGAACACAATAAGTACATTGTAGTTATTTTTTGATGCAAGTACATAGTTAAGGCCACTTAATATAAAGTGGGGCCATTGTAATTTATTCCTGTGATGCAAAGCTGAATTTTCAGCATCTTTACTCCAGTCTTCAGTGTCACATGATCCTTTAGAAATCATTTTAATATGCTGATTTTCTGCTCAAGAAACATTTCTTATTATTTTCAATAATGAAAACATTGTGCGTTTTAATGTTTTTGTGGAAACCATGATTTTTTTTTCAGAATTCTTATAGAATCTTTTTTTTTTCATATTTCTTAGAAATATTTTGTATCATTATACATGTTGCTACAGTCACTTTTGGTCAATTTAATGCATGCTTTCTTAATAAAAGTATTAATTCATTTTAAATTAAAACATCTTACTAACCCCACACTTTTGAACGGTAAAAGTGTATAATATTTATATTATACTTTCTCTTTTCTCTTGTGTTTGATAATGGACTGAGTGAATAATCTCAAATTTAATCAAAAGAGGCTACAGAGAAATTTTTAAAATTTATTTTTAAATTTATTTTTTTAAATTATTTATAATTTTAAAAAAATCAACATAATTTGTTGCAGAACAAATGAGATATAAAACTAATTATACTCAGACGAGTCTGTGAATAATTTTGTGAACTGATTCATTCAAAAACAAATTCTCTAAAACGGAGTTATAAAAGACAAGCCCTCAGAGATGAGAAGAAGGATACAAGTAATAATTCTACTACTAATCCTGTTCCGACTGGAAATGATACATGAAAAAGCTTTGTGTATGGGGAGAAAACATGTGAAAAATATAAACAGCGCATATATGTGTGTGGATGTGCTTGGATATAAATGTCTTCTCTCTAGCCTCTTTTGATTAAATTTGAGATTATTCACTCAGTCCATTATCAAACACAAGAGAAAAGAGAAAGTCACCAGGAACATTCCAGAGCAGATGGACTAATGTAACACTCCAGCATCACTAGATCATCTCAAGATTTGGAGACTGTACACACAAAACCGTCACATGGGCCCCATTACCATCCATATTCAGCGCTTTTAGAATTGCACGGTTGTTTGTCTTTATAGATTTCCAGGGCTAAATCTATTCCATCTTTGCTTTTCTCGTGAAAAATGAGTCGCTTTTGATGTCATCAATCAACAATTCCGCCTCTGACCCTCTTCAAAGGTCATTTGATATTTACAAAGGAATACTTCCTGTCTAATAACCCACATCATTAAAAGAGGCTCACCCTGATGGCACATGCACTGAGAAAGTTGGCGTCTTAATCATCAAATCTTTGTGCACTCTCTTTCTATGTGCACTCTGCGTTTTAAACACTAACGATGAATGATAAACACACTACCTGAAGCAGAAGAGAAACGTCACCTTTAGCCTAACGAGGAGAGAAGACAGTCACAAGAATGCAAGGGGAGAAAGTGACTCATGTGGATAAGAGACCAGGAGAGAAAAGAGAAGGAAAGAGTCAGTTTTCACAAGGCAGAGGGAGGCTGTGGCGAGTTTAGGCCTGGTTTTGGAAACACTATAAAGACAAAGAGCCGTGCAACCCTAAAAATGCCTGTCTGTGACACGCACACTAAAGATTTTACACACTCTCATGCATTTAGCAGATGCTGAAACCTTGTGGCCTGTGCAAGTGTGGAAGTGCAAAGCATCTAAAGACTGATAGAGGTCACAAGGGTGAGTGCTCGTTGCTGATCTGAAGCGATTTTCTCACATTTTAAAACCATAACGACACAAACTTGAACAAAACCTCTGGATTCTGGTATGTGTTAAACGGATGAACTTTGACTTGGTTTGTCTTATGAGGCAAAGTAAGCCTGCAGTGTCCATTGGCAAAACAAATGACCTTGTAAGAGCCCTGTCAAATACCTCTGACAACCTGGAGTTGGGAGAGTTCAGTTGAACTTGCTACATTGTAATAGTTTTTCATTTCATAACAAATATAAAATCACTGAACTGTTAAGCAATGAGCAGGCACTGGCAGAATCTGCAGACAGTTTTTTCCACATTTTCTGCATGGATTTTGTAGGGGAAATTAGAGGAATGGATTTACAGTAAATAAGGAAAGTGTCTTGTACAGTAACACTGTAGGTTATGTATGTAGCTGGTTATGTATGTAATCTGGGTTAATGTTAGCTTATAAACATATTTATAGAACATTAACCTAGATTAATTTTTAACCTAGGATAATACTGTATATTAATCTTGTCACAGTGTTTTTGAACAAATCGGTTGACTAAATTACTCAGGAACAAAAAAAGTATCTGTCTTTATGAACAAATCAAGTCATTCAGACAACTGATTCATAAAAAAAAAAAAACAAAGGAAAAAAACAAAGGACTGCTTTTTATGAATGAGTCACTGAATAATTCAATCAACACTGATTCATTCAGGAACAAATTAATTGCTTGGAAATGCTTGACATTGGATTCTGCTGTGACTTTGTATGAAACAATTTTTACTAATGACGCTAAAACTGACAAACTAACTGACAATATTGTGTCTATAATGTAAGTTACTTGAAGTTATTGAACTGTTGTATAAAAGCAATTTTACACTGGCAATGCACATGCTTTTGTTAAATATCTACCTAGTCGTGTTTGTGTGCTATTGCTAAAATATTTATAACTAGTATTTAAAAAAATAAAAATAAATAAATAATAAATAAGTAAAAATATACTCTTTTTAATGTTTGGGGTCAGTAAGATTTGTTTTTAAAGGAATGAATACTTGTTTAACAAGGACACATGGAATTAATCAAAGGTGACAGACATTTATAATGTTACAAAAGATTTCTATTTGAAATAAATTCTGTTCCCTTTCAGTCGGTCACGTTCGACGTACGTCGGAACTGACCGACGAATTGGGATCTATTTTCAGAGACCAATCTACTTCGAGTGTTTAGAAACGAGCCAATGAAGATTGGCATGCGGTTGACGCATTCCACGATCCGCCCCGCATTGCGGGTATAAATACGGAAGTGGAAGTACCACATATCGCTTTCAACTTCGGAGCCGAACAGTACCTTTGTGTGTGTTCCGGTGTCGGTGTGACAGTGCCTTACAGCGGTGGTCACGAGGAAGAAGCAAACAGCTGTTTTCACAGCTCACTGGGCGTTTTTTCCCTTTGAGTGCTCTCAGCGGGCTTGCACCTTTGAACCGCTGCGAGCCGCGGCCATTTCCCCTGTGTGCCTCGGCACTGATCGGAGCAGTTTTTTCCTTTTCTAAAAGAGCAACACGGTTTGACCCTGCGTCTTTTTCAAGATGTCATTCAAGCCGTGTGTTTCTGGATGCCGTCGTTATCTGTCCCCAGTTGACGGACACGATCGCTGTCTCACGTGTTTGGGCGTTCAGCACGCTGAGGTGGCTTTCGTGGATGACTCATGTTCCCATTGCGGGAACATGACCATCGCAGTATTACGGTCTAGGCTCGAATACCTCGGGGTGGAGTCCCATTGCGCATCCCCCGATCTAGTGGTCCTCCTGCTGCAAAGCAGAGGGCTGCTACTTTGGCTGATGCCTTTGGTGGAGACCTGAGGATTACTGTGAGGGCACTCCCGCCGGGTCAACAGGCTCCTCGGGCCCCTTCCCCCTCCGCTGCACCGGTGTAGCTTCCGGAAGAGCAGCCTGGTCCTTCCTGTGGGGGACCGGCTGTTACTTTCGGGGCTCCGGCTGAGGACATGGTTTCGATAGCTGCATCGGGGGACGAGCTAATGGACTCCGGAGATGAGGATTCGGCTGCGCTGCCCCCTTCGGGTGTGGTAGCGTTGCCCGAGTCTGATCCGGAGCTCACGGCTATGCTTTCCCGGGCCGCCGCGAGTGTCGGGCTCGAGTGGAACCCTCGACCGTGTCCCGAACCCTCGTGGCTGGACGATTGGTATCTCGGGACGGCCCGTGCTGGTTCTCAGCGCCCCGCCCCAGTGCCTTTCTTTCCGGAGGTGCATCAGGAGCTCACAAAGTCGTGGATAGCACCCTACAATGCTAGAAACCGATCGACTGACTCCTCCATCCTCACTACCCTCGAAGGTGGCGCGGCTAAGGGTTATGTGGAGATCCCCCCAGTGGAGCGGTCAGTAGTGATGCAGCTGTGTCCGAAGACCGCTACTGACTGGCGGGGAAATCCGCGTCTCCCCTCCCGGGCGAGTAAGTTCTCGTCCGGACTAACGGGCAAGGCTTACACAGCCTGTGGAGAAGCCGCGTCATCTTTGCATGCCATGGCGCTCCTGCAGGTCTACCAGGCCAAAGCGCTCAAGGAACTGCACGAGGGTAGTGCCCCGGGCCTTGCCACTCCTTTCCTCCCCTCTCCCCTCTCCCCTTCGCCAGGGGGCAGCAGTATGGGCACCGAGGACGCCCCCGGGCCTCCTCACCCTCACTCTGGCCCACCTTGGAGTACTCAGACAACACTCCGGGCCGCCTCCCGAGTCGGGTCTGCGTACTCCACCTCACTGCCCTACCCCGGGTACGTCTGTGGTGCCGTTGGTCCCGCTTGCTTGGTCTCTGGGGGCCTGGCTAGGTCTCCCCAGGCCGTCTCGCTGGCTCATCCGTACCATCAGACTCGGTTACGCGATTCAGTTCGCGCACCAGCCGCCCAAGTACAGAGGCATCCTCTTCACCACCGTGCGGAGCAGCGATGCCCATTTCTTGCGATCAGAGATCGATGTCCTGCTGGCGAAGGATGCTATCGAGCCGGTTCCTCCAGCCGATATGAGGTCAGGGTTCTACAGCCCTTACTTCATTGTACCCAAGAAAGGTGGTGGGTTAAGACCGATCTTGGACCTGCGCATTCTGAATCGGGCCCTGCACAAGCTCCCGTTCAAAATGTTAACGCAGAAACACATTTTCGAATGCATCCGTCCCCGAGATTGGTTCGCAGCGATCGACCTGAAGGACGCGTACTTTCATGTCTTCATTCTCCCTCGACACAGACCGTTCCTACGCTTTGCGTTCGAGGGGAGGGCATATCAGTACATAGTCTTGCCCTTCGGGCTGTCCCTGTCGCCTCGCGTCTTCACGAAAGTTGTGGAGGCAGCCATTATTCCGCTCAGAGAACGCGGCGTTCGGATTCTCAACTATCTCGACGACTGGTTCATATTGGCCCAGTCCCGCGACCAGTTGTGCGAACACAGGGACCTGGTGCTCCGTCACCTCAGCCTGTTGGGCCTTCGGGTCAACCGAGAGAAGAGCAAACTCTGTCCCACACAGAAGATCTCTTATCTCGGTATGGAGCTGGATTCGGTCAACCGGACTGCACGCCTCACAGAGGAGCGAGTCTGGTCAGTGTTGAACTGCTTGAATACGTTCAAAGGCAGGACAGTGGTCCCACTGAAATTTTTTCAGAGGCTCCTGGGGCATATGGCATCTGCAGCTGCGGTAACGCCCCTCGGATTGCTTCATATGAAACCGCTTCAACGCTGGCTTCACGACCAAGTCCTGAGATGGGCGTGGCAGAGCGGCAAGTACTGGGTCTCAGTTACTCCTTACTGTCGCCAAACCTTCAACCCGTGGGCGGACCCTTCATTTCTACGGGCGGGAGTGCCCTTAGAACAGGTGTCCAGGCATGCTGTGGTCTTCACGGATGCCTCATCCACGGGCTGGGGGGCCACGTACAACGGGCACGCGGTTTCGGGTCTGTGGACGGGGCCCCAACTGCGTTGGCATATCAATTGCCTAGAGTTATTGGCAGTACGTCTCGCCCTGGGTCGCCTCAAAAAGCCGCTACAGGGCAAGCACGTGCTGGTCCGTACGGACAGCACTGCGGCCGTTGCGTACATCAACCGTCAGGGTGGTCTACGCTCTCGTTGCATGCTCCAACTCGCCCGCCATCTCCTCCTGTGGAGTCAGAAGCGTCTGAGGTCGCTTCGGGCCATTCACATCCCAGGTGCGCTGAACCAGACAGCCGACAAGCTCTCTCGTCAGTCGACACCTCCGGGAGAGTGTCGACACCTCCGGGAGAGTGTCGACACCTCCGGGAGAGTGTCGACACCTCCGGGAGAGTGGCGACACCTCCGGGAGAGTGGCGACACCTCCGGGAGAGTGGCGACACCTCCGGGAGAGTGGCGACACCTCCGGGAGAGTGGCGACACCTCCGGGAGAGTGGCGACTCCACCCCCGGAGCGTCCAGCTGATATGGGACCTCTTCGGAGCCGCGCAGGTAGACCTGTTCGCCTCTCCGGACTCGACCCATTGCCAGTTGTACTATTCCCTGACCGGGGGCACCCTCGGCACGGATGCACTGGTGCACAGCTGCCCCCGGGACCTACGCAAATATGTGTTTCCCCCAGTGAGCCTTCTCGCACAGACACTGTGCAAGGTCAGGGAGGACAAGGAGCAGGTCTTGTTAGTTGCGCCCTACTGGCCCAACCGGACCTGGTTCTCCAAAATCACACTCCTCGCGACAGCCCCTCCCTGGCCGATCCCCCTGAGGAAGGACCTGCTTTCTCAGGGGTGGGGCACTCTATGGCACCCGCGTCCAGACCTCTGGAAACTCAATGTCTTTGTCCCTGGACGGGACGCGGAGATTCTAGGTGACCTGCCACAAGCAGTGGTAGACACCATCACTTCTGCTAGAGCCCCCTCTACGAGGCGCCTCTACGCACTGAGGTGGAACCTGTTCGTTGAGTGGTGTTCTTCCCGCCTGGAAGACCCCCGAAGGTGTTCGGTTAATGTCGTGCTTTCTTTCCTGCAAGATGGGCTGGAGCGAAGGCTGTCTCCCTCCACCCTTAAAGTGTACGTCGCCGCAATAGCGGCGTATCATGATGCGGTGGAAGGTAAGTCCTTAGGGAAGCACGACTTAATCGTCAGGTTCCTCAGAGGTGCGAGGAGACTGAATCCTCCTCGTTCAACCTCGGTACCCTCTTGGGACCTAGCCCTGGTGCTCAGAGCACTTCAGGGTCCTCCCTTTGAGCCTTTACAGTCTGCAGAGTTAAACATCCTGTCCATGAAGACATGCTCCTGACTGCATTGGCCTTAATCAAGAGGGTAGGGGACCTGCATGCACTTTCGGTCAACGAATCGTGCCTAGAATTCGGGCCGGCCAACTCTCACGTTGTCCTGAGACCCCGGCCTGGATACGTGCCCAAGGTTCCCACCACTCCCTTCCGGGACCAGGTGGTGAACCTGCAAGCGCTGCCCTCGGAGGAGGCAGACCCAGCCCCGGCTTTGTTGTGTCCAGTCCGCGCTCTTCGCGCTTATGTTGACCGGACCCAAAGCTTTAGAACCTCAGAGCAGCTCTTCGTCTGTTACGGAGGCCAACAGAAGGGAAAGGCTGTCTCCAAGCAGAGGTTAGCCCACTGGATAGTGGATGCTATCGTCTTGGCTTACCAGTCCCAAGACGTGCCTTGCCCGTTCGGGGTGCGAGCGCACTGCACAAGGAGTGTAGCTTCCTCCTGGGCCCTGGCTCAAGATGCCTCGCTGACAGACATATGTAGAGCTGCGGGATGGGCGACACCTAACACGTTCGCTAGATTCTATAGCCTCCATGTAGAGCCGGTATCTTCCCGCATCCTCGCCCCCAGTGGCCAGTAGCGCTAAGTGCCCGTTCTAGTGTCGGCTTGCAACGCCACTCCCGCCCCCTGGGCCAGATACGTGCGTCTATTGTCTCCAGTTGTGTTCCCCGGAAACGGCTAACCCTGTCGAGCTCCTCCGTTACCCCTTCGGTGTCAGACGTTGCGGCCGTCTGACACCAGGCCTGCACCCGTATGCTTGTGGAACGTGTGTGTAGGCTGGGGTCCATATGTAGCGGTAATATAATAAATGCAACAAATTAACATTTATAGCATTTATTAATCTAGGTTAAAGTACTGTTCATTGTTATTTCAAGATAATGCATTATATAAATGTAGGCATTTGATTGTAGTGCTATTCAGGAGGACAGAGTAACTTTTTTTTTTTGCCTTATCAGTCAAAAGACATTCAAACGGACGTCCTTCACGCATGTACTCATTGGTAATCAAGGTCGGCACGACCCTTTTCTGTCACACAAAGTCAGGTTGTTGAGCCACAGTCTCACAGCTGTTTTGAATCGGTTACAAAGCAAATTTCTATCCAAAGTGAACTACACCAATTCCCCCTAGAACAACCTGGAGTTAAGTGCCTTGCTAAAGGGCACAACAGCGATAGGGCTCTCTCAGCATCGCTTGGGTTCAGAGGTTCCCCCTACCTGGAATTCAACTCACGACTTATGCATTGCCAGCCCAGAAGCTACTAACCTCTACCATGTCGGAGCTGCTCTCATTGGAAAGAGACTAAAAGATTTCACAGTGTTTCCTCATCCATGTCAGAGACACTCTACACAAAGAAATGACCTGGTATGTGTATGTGTGTACTTGTGTGACTATGTGCGTGTATATGTAGGAGGCTGCTCACGCTGAGGTAAATGGAGTGTGAAGACTTTTCCTCCCCAGACATTTGTGTCTGTCTATGAGATCTGATTACTCAGCTGCAATAAAACACATACATGCATACACACACACTCTTGTAAACAGGAAGTTGGGTTGAGTTGTGGTGTCAGGGTGGATCTGTGGAGTCCAGGACACATGCATGTTGTATTTTTTATTTGCATCCAGACCTCACACATACACACAGGACACCCTCTGAGTTTTTCCACTTCATTTTAAAAGTCTGTTTAATCCGGTGGTCCATCACTTCAAAACTGAGGCCCATCATTTTCAGCTAAACAGACTGAACACATCCCATTGGAAAGACAGGAAGCATTCTACTGGAACTCCCCTGGACTTAAAAAATTAAGTCAAAACATTTACTAACTCAGAGACTAACGTGTCTATTCCACTCCCCAAAATCTCTCAACTTCAGGAATTTTGCATTTACACAATGGCAATATATCTTTACGAAATTAAAACATTTATTCTACTGGGTCAAACTCCAGCTGTTGAAACTGAGGACTGTTTAAGAAATTAGCACTGGGGATCAGCATGAACTCTTTAGTGATGGCAAATATTTTATATGTAACAATGAATATTGATTATTACTATAATATTGATTCAATATTTGCTCTTCCCTTCCCTTTTTTTTTTTTTTGTATTATACAACAGTTAGTTCCTGCCCTCCAATACTCCTGGTAGTGCTGGGGATTTTTCAATGGTTCTTTCCGCAAGTTACATTGTTAGTTCTGTCTGTCAAATAATTTTCTCAGATGCACAGGGAATTCAGGAATGAAAAAAGCGACTGCCTTAATGATTGTCACTGAATCATTTAGTCAACTGATTCATTCAAAAACACTGATTCACTCAGGAACAAAAGGAAGTGACTGTCTCTTTCAATTCAAAAACACTGATTGTTTCAGGAACAAAACAAGTAACTGTCTTTATGAGTGAGGTATTGAATCATTTAGTAAACCAATTCATTCAAAAAAGTGAATAATTCAAGAAACACCACTACTGTGTGCTGCCTGGAAAAGCTTAACATTTGATTCTGCAGTGGCTTATTTTAAAACTATTTTTCTAAGGGAGCAAAAACTGACAAACTAACTGAAAATATTGTGTCTATAATGTAACTTACTCAATATTAACTTCTTGTTTATTGAACTGTTGTATAAAAGCAATATTACACTCACAATCCTCCTTTTGGTCTGAATATTAGTTTCAAACTCTTGTTTGAGCTAAATTTCTTACATAAAAAATCCCCAGTCCGTTGCTTTTCTATATTGGTAATGTTTAGAAATATGCTCTCACGAAGTTTAATTATAAAGACCTCATTACGCACAAAATATGTTACTTTGGTTAGAAAGCAATTGACAATTGACAGAATAATCTGAACCAGCAACACATGTTGGATGTAGACTGAACCGTGCTGTGAGGGATTCCATGTCAACTGTAAACACTGAAACCTGTTATACTACAGATCAATGTACTGAGGTAGAGAAAGAGAAAGAGAAAGAGAGAGAGCAAGAGAGAAACAAATAGGACAGTTTGTTACATTTTGTAGGTGAGACAAACACTATGGGGACATAAAAAATATGGAGTCAGCACAAACCACACACACACACACACACACACACACACACACACACACACACACACACACACACACACACACACACGCAGACCAGCAGACAGAATTGGGGCGAGAAAAAGGAGGCAGCAAGCAGAACTGATAGGAGAACTGTCCTTATGACGGAGGACACTCGTTCTGAGCAAAGTGTTCATTTCACCTCAGCAAATTAAACTTACCACACTAATCAAATAAAGCCAATAGTGTGTCAGAGACCACATCAATAAATGAGAGTGCTTTCAATATTTTTAAACTCTCTATCTCTAAGGCTTTTATTTGGGTAAGATCTTCATTAATCTGATCTCTGTACCAGAGCTGAGTCTCTCACAGTTACAGTCACAGTCACACACACAAACACACACACACACACACACACACACACACACACACACACACACACACACACACACACACACACACACACACACACACACACACACACACACGTTGGGTTTCCATGGTTTATGGGTACTTTCCATTGAAATTCCATTCTATACCCTAACCCTACCCCTAAACCTTACCATCATAGAAAGCTTTCTGCAGTTTTACATTTTCAAAAAACATCATTTAAAATTATTTATAAGATGTTCTCCTCATGGGGACCAAAAAAAAAATGTCCCCATAACGTAGGGTATACCTGAACCACACACACACACATTGTCCATTTGTCTGGATTATAACACTGCTGACACGCTGCTGTTTAATACGGTCTGTGATCCTGCAATTGACAGTGAACTCATGATTGGTGTTTATTTGCAGTCGGAGTACAGCTCTGCAGTCTGCATACTGTACTATGCACACATTAGACCTTCAACTGTGTTCCAGAGAAGAAGAAAAAAAGTCATACAGGTTTGGAATGACATGAGGGTGAGTAAATGATGACAGAATTTTAATTTCTGGGTAAACTATCTTTTTAATATGTGGTAAGTCTGCTGCAAACAAACAATTTGCCAAAAAACTAATTTACTATACATGTAAATATACTAGATTAAACAATTTCTGCAAATCTGCAGTTTGTCAGAAGGAATGACATAAAATGTGCCATCTCAAGCTTAATTCAGCTAGCCAACAGGCCATAAGTTAATATGCTCACTTGTACTTGAAGGATTCCAGGGTCCATGAAGGAGTAATTTAATTCACATATGAAGTTTAACTCAAGATAAATGAAATTAATCAGCAGATTAAACGCAGTTAGCCCAATAATAATATGGTTTAGCCAAGACTAGGTTTAATCTACGTCCAGGAAACCTCCAAACTTGAATTAATGGAGCCTTGGAGCCAGTTGGTGTTATTAGCATGACAGGGGATTAGCATGACGATATGTGAGCTGGCATGCTAATGCTGTAGTAACATGTTATGGTCAGTTAGCATTAGCTAGTGCTAATGATACCTCACTGATGTGTGAAATGCATTTATGTCACAACCACACAATTTGTAATATTACTCCATATGGTAAAGAACACTTGTGTGTGCATGTTTTGAGCAGGTCCACTTATTTTACTGCGGTGCAACAAGCATGTGTGTTTCATCTGGACTCTGGGCTTCAACTGGGACAAGCTCTCTCTGTCCCACAATGCATGATTGATTCATACCCTGAAGTGTTTGGGAGCCTGGTCAACAAACCATATGTCCTACGCAAATGATTAGCCCAAATTAAAGTAATTCTTGATCAAAAATATAAAGTCCATAAGTTATGGGCTTTATGGTACTCTATACAAAACAATCCTTCACCCTAATGAATCTTTTGCCAAACAGGACTTGACCCAAAAAAACAAAAAAACTGGTCACAAGTAATCAAGGTCCATATTTGGTTCCATCTGGATTTATATCATGTTTATATCATGTTATATTAACATTAGCCCTTCACAAAGCCTGGTCTAAATGAATCTTTGGCTAAATGAATCTGGCCCTAGTGAAAGGACAATTGGATGGGATGCTGGTGTTCCCACCAGGATATTTAACTACCTTAACCAGTAAAGACTTCCTAGATCAACCAGCTAGACAATGCTAGACAACCCGCATTTATTAATCTACGCTGCAGTTCAAAAGTTTACTTTTATTCAGCAGGGATGCTTTCAAATGAAGTGACAGCAAAGACTTTTACATTGTTACAAAAGATTTCTATTTCAAATAAATGCTGTTCTTTTCAACTTTCTATCAACCAAAGAATTAAATAAAAAAAAGTATCATGGTTTTTACAAAAATATTAAAGTGCCCCTATTATGCTATTTTAAAGGTTCCTAATTTAGTTTTGGAGGTCTCCTACAACAGGTTTACATGTATCCAAGGTCAAAAAATACTTACAATTTTCTCATAATATGAGATAGCCCATTCTATTGTGATTGGTCTACCACTTACAGCACATATAGGTAACGAAACGCCTATTATCATAACTCAATTTCAACTCCGGCGCTTGATACACAGTGATATGAACAATGCTGTCGTTTTTTTCGTATCAATTCCAGCACAAGTCCTCATTCTTTTGAAGTGAATGCAAAGTGGATTTGCAGTGCTGAAAACAGCATCTTCTCAACATGCAACTACAGTGTTTTGAGGGCGGGTCAAAGAAGACATTGTTCGCAGGCAGCTAATGAAGACCATAGGCTGGCGATATGCAAACTTGTTACATTGTTACATAGGTATGTAAGAAGAAGTGAGACTGGAATTGCTGACTACTAGTTTCAGCAGTTCAGAATCGATTCGTTTTTTTAGGAGACAATAACTTTATTTGTTGTGTACTTTTATATTTAAACTTTGCAGACATTTTACATTCAGGCACACTGCATGAAAGATAATATTCGAAAAAAGCATAATAAGGGCACTCTAATTAACACAATAAGACATGTTTCTTGAGCACCAAATCAGCATATTAGAATGATTTCTGAAGGATCATGTGACACTGAAGACTGGAGTAATGATGCTGAAAATTCAGCTTTGCCATGACAGGAATAAAGTACATTTTACAGTATATTACAATAGAAAATAGTTATTTAAAATTCTTAAATATTTCTCAATATTACTGTTTTTACTGTATTTTTGATCAAATAAAAGCAGACTTGGTGAACATAAAATACTTATTTCAAAAACATAAAAAAAATTGAACCCACCCCAAACTTTTAAGTTGCTTTATAAATATAGGCTACTATTGTTCATTAAATTATGTTTGTTTATAATACATTAATATTATACGAACTTGAAATGTTGAAATGTATTAGTATATTTATAAATGATCATTACCCTGGATTATTACAGAAAATAATGTAAAAAATATTGTTCATTGCTGGGTTATAAACTGTAATGCATTTACTAGTGTTAAAGAATTGAACCAAATGATGTACTTCCAAACAGTCGAACTAAGAAATTTAATCACAATTAATGTCTGAATATAAAACTAATGTAATGTCTAGTGTGTTGGTTCTGTTTCATGTTCATGTTCTTATCTTGTTTTCCCATTGTCTTGTTTCCTGGTGATTCATGTGATTCCATTGTGCCCTCATGTGATCTTGTGTCATGTTGTCATTGGTTCATTGTTCTTGATTGTTCACAGGTGTGTCTTGTTAGTCATTAGTCTCTGTGTATTTGAGCCCTCATGTTTGCCTTGGTCCTTGTCGAGTATTGATGTTTGTGTAACCCGCTGTTTGGTGAGTGTCAAGTCTGTTCGAGTCAAGTCTGTTCGAGTCAAGTCTGTTCGAGTCAAGTCTGTTCGAGTCAAGTCTGTTCGAGTCAAGTCTGTTCGAGTCAAGTCTGTTCGAGTCAAGTCTGTTCGAGTCAAGTCTGTTCGAGTCAAGTCTGTTCGAGTCAAGTCTGTTCGAGTCAAGTCTTTGTTTAGTTTGGTCATGTTCGGATTTATGTTAGTTATTATTTAAATAAACTGCACTTGGGTTCTGCAACTTGCCTCCAGTGGATGATTGTTACAGAATACTCGACCGACAGCATGAACCCAGCAGTTTTTCGCCTCCTGCATCTACGTCAGGGCAATCGTCCCGTGGAGGATTATGTCCAGCGACGTCTCCTGTCCACGTCCAGGGTCCCGCGACGTCTCCTGTCCACGTCCAGAGGGTCCAGAGGGGACTCCGTCTCACCTCCAGAGGGGACTCCGTCTCACCTCCAGAGGGGACTCCGTCTCACCTCCAGAGGGGACTCCGTCTCACCTCCAGAGGGGACTCCGTCTCACCTCCAGAGGGGACTCCGTCTCACCTCCAGAGGGGACTCCGTCTCACCTCCAGAGGGGACTCCGTCTCACGTCCAGAGTCCAGAGGGGACTCCGTCTCACGTCCAGAGTCCAGAGGGGACTCCGTCTCACGTCCAGAGTCCAGAGGGGACTCCGTCTCACGTCCAGAGTCGACTCCGTCTCACGTCCAGAGTCCAGAGGGGACTCCAGCTCCTGATCAGATTTCTAGATCCACTCCAGGCCATGACCCCATAGATCCACCCAAGAAATTTTTTTTGGGGGGTGGCAGTGGGTACCTTGATAAGGCCACGAAGGCCACGCCTCTGTGGCCTCCTGAACTGTCTGCACTGCCATGTTCCCATGACCTGTCTGCACCGCCATGGTCCCTTGAACCGCCCACGCCCCACGGCCCAGGTCCGCCCATGCTCCCAGACCCGTCAATGCCATGCCAGGGTCCCACGCTCCACGGCCCAGGTCTGCCCATGCTCCACGGCACAGGTCCGCCCATGCTCCCAGGCCCGTCAATGCCATGCCAGGGTCCATGTCCTGTCCCCCTGCAGGGGCCTGGCGCGCCATCCCTCCCCCAAGACCGCCCTCCTAGACTTTTGTTTGTATAGTTTTGGTTTTGTTGGACGTCGGGAGCCGCCCTTAGAGGGGGGGATCTGTAATGTCTAGTGTGTTGGCTCTGTTTCATGTTCTTATCTTGTTTTCCCATTGTCTTGTTTCCTGGTTTGTCATGTGATTCCATTGTGCCCTCATGTGATCTTGTGTCATGTTGTCATTGGTTCATTGTTCTTGATTGTTCACAGGTGTGTCTTGTTAGTCATTAGTCTCTGTGTATTTGAGCCCTCATGTTTGCCTTGGTCCTTGTCGAGTATTGATGTTTGTGTAACCCGCTGTTTGGTGAGTGTCAAGTCTGTTCGAGTCTAGTCTGTTCGAGTCTAGTCTGTTCGAGTCAAGTCTTTGTTTAGTTTGGTCATGTTTGGATTTATGTTAGTTATTATTTAAATAAACTGCACTTGGGTTCTGCAACTTGCCTCCAGTGGATAATTGTTACAACTAATTGTGAATTCTGAACAAAGACATGTCCTCTGTGTCTCTTTCATTGAGAAACAAGGTCTCTGTCTGTGTGGGTGTTTTTGGGGGGACTGCAGCCTGTTGAAAGCAGCTGGTGGTTAGGCTACCCTTGGCCCAGAGCCCGAACTGCATTGAACAACACATATACATACATTCACTCACACATACACACTCTGCATTCCATCACTGATCATCTCTGCACAGTGCACACACATGCAAAATATCCTCCAGATACAGAGCCTTAACCCAGCACCTGGCCTGCTATGTATGTGTGTGTGTGTGTGTTCGGCCTTGGCCATTTGCAGAGACCTTAAATGTCTTCTATATTTTAACAGTCTGTATCTACTTGTCATGATTTCTGTCTGTTTTGAGAAAAGTAAAATAAATGTATGGGTTGACAGCAGAACTGTTTGTGTTTCATGTGGAAAAATAAAAATAACTATTATTTGTAATAAAACTTTACTTTAGCTTTCACTGTAATTATTACTGCAATGTCATCATACCCGATTATACTTTTGTATTTTTTGAATTAAGCGAGAACATACATTATTAACACATTTACTGTCACTATTCCAGAATATTAGGCCTATAAGTCCTACATTGATTCAGTCTTCCATGTATTTTGTAGATTATAGAAACAAACGAATTTGAAGCATATAAGCACTGACACTGCAAGGCAAACTGCACCTTATCTCGGCGATCAGAGGCTGTTCTTTGAAGGCTGTGTCTACTTGTCATGATTTCGGTCTATTTTGAGAAGTTCAAGCTAAAACACAAGAGATCTGGTTGGGCCCATGAATTCAGACACCAACCATACTGCATGTTCATATGCACATCTTTTCTAATTGACCTTCGAGCAACTTTGTGTAAATGATGCTTAAAAGCACTTAAAAGTTTGCACTGTGCCTCGTGCTCCTCCTGCCTTCCCAGCACCTCCAGCCCATCAGGATCACTCCATCAGCAAGCCACTTACAGCTCATTTTCCGTCCATCCAAGCGTATTTTTCTTCTCCTCCCTCTATTTATGTATTTCATCCCTCAAACCATCTCTCCCTCGCTCGCTTTCTATTATGCTCCTATCTTGTTCTGATAGTGCTTTATTCTTCCACTTTTTCCATTTCTTTCTGTCTTTTACTCTCATTACATTGCCAGTAGCTGAAGATGATGTTTGCAGGCTTGTGATCTTGACCCTAATATGCTAAATGTCTGTGCCTGCGGGGTCTGTCTCGTATCTCCCGTTTGCTTTTGGAAAGAAGGCAGAATCCAGATCTCAGCTAAAGCACATATCCAGATTACAAACACAATGTTCCATTTAAGCCAGAGAGGTTAGCACGTCAGAGAATCCTTGGAGATAAAAGATGTGGACTGTGTGTGTGTGTGTGTGTGGGGGGGGGGGGGGGCGGGGGGGGGGGGGGTATGCTGTATACAGAGAGCCATATTTGGTCACTTTATGCATCACTTCCGTTTTTAACATCAGTTTGCTTTTCAGATTATAGCCGTAATGACTATGCAAAAGCTTCTAAAATGTCATGTATAAATATAGGCTTCTAATGGCTTTTCATAGGGGCGGCAAAGTGTGACATTTATTTTAATGTGTTTGTGTAAACGTTTTCTGTAATTTTTAAATTATAGACAAACAGAAATCTGATAATTTTCAGTTTAGGTCTATTAAATGTTATATACCAGGGGTTTTCAAACTCCAAGGGGCCACTGGAAAAATAAAAAAAAGCAGATTGGTAATTTCTCCTCTTCTGTCGCACAACTCTCCTGTGGCCTCCCACAAGGCTCCATCTTGGCGCCCTCCCTTTTCTCGTTGTACATGCTACCCTTGGGTTCTATTTTAAGAAGACATGGTGTATCCTTCCA
The DNA here is from genome assembly GCA_039654105.1 of Coreius guichenoti. Taxonomy (NCBI): domain Eukaryota; kingdom Metazoa; phylum Chordata; class Actinopteri; order Cypriniformes; family Gobionidae; genus Coreius; species Coreius guichenoti. The sequence continues at coordinate 26,058,607 of CM077169.1, read as the reverse complement.
TTTTTATGCTGACGACACCCAAATATACACCCAAATATATTTACCTATCAAGAGAAGCAGTGGCGTGCACAGACCTCCGCCGGGGCAGAGTCAATAGCGTTCCGAATCACGTTCCGGGGGGGGTGGGGCTTGGTGTTCCCCCTTAGTAATAATCGCATTCCGGGGGTGGGGGGGTGTTTGTGGGCCCCTAGGAAGAATCGCGTTCCGGGGGGTGGGGGGAATTGTTCCGGGTCCCCCTCGGTAGAAATTGCGTTCGGTAGAAATCGCGTTCGCGGGGGCACTGCGGTGCGATAGAAAAGGGCACTTTCACTTTCAAAGGGGCAGGGGCAGGGGCTCAAGCCTTCTCTTTAAAATCATCTAACTGTGCAAATAATATTTTCCAGATATTTTATTTTAGTGGCTTTAGTACAAATACAAAAACTAAACTGTAAAAACTTTTTTAATCCTGTAAAGGAAATTCCCATTCCAGACTGCTCATAAATAGACCCTCAAAAATACAAACATATATACATGATAATTCCTAAATATAATAAATAAATAAAACTGAAATAAATATAAACCTATAAGCATCAACTGAATTCAATTAATCAATTAAGAATAACACACAACATATTTTGCACATGTAAGCATGGCATTGCCCAATATACAATATTAAATGCCCAATTTATCCTCAGAAAATCACAGAACCTTTCCATTTAATAGAGGTATCAGTATCTGTGATATTGATTTTGATAGTACTTAGTGTCAGTATCAGAATACAACTGGTACCGGCCATTCCTGACTTTTCATTGTCAGACATTTTGTTTTCCTGTGATCCAATAAGTGTTTGTGCTTCTGATGTTCCTCAGGTAGTCAAAACACACAGACTGCAGTAATCAGTTTTGTAACAAACACTAATTGAGCGTTTCAAACTTTTGTGAGGGTTGTTTGGAACCATGTGTAGTAGTTTGACATAAAAAAATATGTGATGAGGAGCAATACACAAGAGACATGTAATTCAGAGCTTTCCTACTTCATTACTTTAGAGAACTATATATGCTTTGAAACACTGGCAAAGTGTCATTGTTAAGTTCTCTTTTTGATCCGAGCAAAACACGAAGCATGCTGATTTACAACGCTTCAGCGTTTAGATCCCACCATTGAATTCTATTCCAGAACCCCGGCATGTTCTCACATTCTGCCACATACCCCCACATCTCTAAAACCGTGAGCTTGTAAAAATCAATAACATGGAAAACACTGTCAAAAAAATCCAGACAACTCATAAAAGAAGACATCTTACAAGAATGGAAAACAAACACAAACAGCTGTTCAGCAAGCATGTGCTCGTAAATATCACACGCCGGCCCGGAGAAAAAAGGGGGAGAAGAGCTTTATCCTAGCGATGACATCCACTTTTAGCTCTTCTTTTCAAAAAAAAAAAAAAAAAAAAGTAATCACGCGCTTGCTAAAAACAAATCAGACATTCAATATCTCGATATTTTCATTTTGCTCTCTCTTGAACAAAAAAAAAAACAAAACACACACACAAAGTTGGCTATGATCCAGACACACTATTACGGGAAATGCGAAGAGGAAACAGAGATCAAATGGCTAATCAATGAGACAGTGTGACAGAAAAAAGAGATGTGTGTGTGTAAGTGCGTGTGTGGGTGAGTGGAACACAAGAAGGGAGATTTAGAGGTGAAATCAACAAGCTTGTTAAAGTTGTATAGCTTTTAAAGGAACAAGCTGTTTTAGCCTAATAACAATCAAAATAAAGCTAAACAGAACATGTAATTACATAGCCACATCTCCATAGTGTCAAAGAAAAATAGATAGCATTAGTGATAGTTTGCTTGTTTATAAATGTATATTCAGACAACAACAGAACTCTGACGTGATACTGTTAGATTATCATCTTTATTAAAAAAAAAAAAGAAAAAAAAAGTAAAGTCTGAATAATGTTCGGCGCTCTGGAATATCACATTAATGAATGTAGATTAATGAAGAGACTGCTTGTTTGATTTTAATGGGTGTCCATGAGATTTTAAATGTGTAAGACTCCCAGTGGTACATGTATGAGGTAAATGAGTTAGTACTAACAATAAACCAAGATGTCTCAAACTGGTCATTAACTTGCAAATTTATATAAATGACAGAGTAAGGGTGCATCAATCAGGTTAACCCAGGTAGCTACCATGTTCTATTGTTGCTAGGAGAGACAATGACGCACAGGCTAAACATAGAACTCAGGTGTGCACACTGTCTGCCCTACCTGTCAGTGGTTACCATGGAAACACCTGGAGATAAATCACCTAACTTCCTGAGTTGAATGGGGTCACTATTTAGCCACTTTTGAAAGGACATTAATGGGACAACCTCTGGTCCCTCTGGTGTTGTATGTTCTCCAGTCAACCTCATACCTGATGATGCAGCACTTCTCGTTCAATATGGGGGGTGGGGGGGGGCTTTTCTACAGGAAATTTAAGACACAGAGAAGTCAAAAAGTCAAATCAGTGGTGTGCACTGTTTTTTCAATTCGTTGTAGTCTCTCCCTTGTAGTAGACAGCCGAGACATGCGTGAGCTCAGGAGTATATTTATTATATATTTTATGTAATATTATATACCAACTTCAGAATGTATATATATATATATATATATATATATATATATATATACACACAGTGGGGAGAACAAGTATTTGATACACTGCCGATTTTGCAGGTTTTCCTACTTACAAAGCATGTAGAGGTCTGTAATTTTTATCATAGGTACACTTCAACTGTGAGAAAATCCAGAAAATCACATTGTATGATTTTTAAATAATTAATTTGATCCAGAGGAGGAATGGGAGAAGGTCATGTGGTCTGATGAGACAAAAATAGAGCTTTTTGGTCTAAACTCCACTCACCGTGTTTGGAGGAAGAAGAAGGATGAGTACAACCCCAAGAACACCATCCCAACCGTGAAGCATGGAGGTGGAAACATCATTCTTTGGGGATGCTTTTCTGCAAAGGGGACAGGACGACTGCACCGTATTGAGGGGAGGATGGATGGGGCCATGTATCGCGAGATCTTGGCCAACAACCTCCTTCCCTCAGTAAGAGCATTGAAGATGGCTCGTGGCTGGGTCTTCCAGCATGACAACGACCCGAAACACACAGCCAGGGCAACTAAGGAGTGGCTCCGTAAGAAGCATCTCAAGGTCCTGGAGTGGCCTAGCCAGTCTCCAGACCTGAACCCAATAGAAAATCTTTGGAGGGAGCTGAAAGTCCATATTGCCCAGCGACAGCCCCGAAACCTGAAGGATCTGGAGAAGGTCTGTATGGAGGAGTGGGCCAAAATCCCTGCTGCAGTGTGTGCAAACCTGGTCAAGAACTACAGGAAACGTATGATCTCTGTAATTGCAAACAAAGGTTTCTGTACCAAATATTAAGTTCTGCTTTTCTGATGTATCAAATACTTATGTCATGCAATAAAATGCAAATTAATTACTTCAAAAAAAAAAATCAAACAATGTGATTTTCTGGATTTTTGTTTTAGATTCCGTCACTCACAGTTGAAGAGTACCTATGATAAAAATTACAGACTTCTACATGCTTTGTAAGTGGGCAAACCTGCAAAATCGGCAGTGTATCAAATACTTGTTCTCCCCACTGTATAGAGAGAGAGAGAGGTGGGGCCTCCATGGATCGGACTTGTTTGTTCAGCACATCCCACAGATGCTCGATTGAATTGAGATCTGGGAAATTTGGAGGCCAAGTCAACACCTCAAACTCGTTGTTGTGCTACTCACACCATTCCTGAACCATTTTTGCTTTGTGGCAGGGCGCATTATCCTGCTGAAAGAGGCCACAGCCACCAGGGAATACTGCTTCCATGAAAGGGTGTACATGGTCTGCAACAATGCTTAGGTAGGTGGTACGTGTCAAAGTAACATCCACATGGATGGCAGGACCCAAGGTTTCCCAGCAGAACATTGCCCAAAGCATCACACTGCCTCCGTCGACTTGCCTTCTTCCCATAGTGCATCCTGGTGCCATGTGTTCCCCAGGTAAGCAACGCACACGCACCCGGCCATCCACGTGATGTAAAAGAAAACGTGATTCATCAGACCAGGCCACCTTCTTCCATTGCTCTGTGGTCCAGTTCTGATGCTCACGTGCCCACTGTTGGTGCTTTCGGCGGTGGACAGGGGTCAGCATGGGCACCCTGACTGGTCCCCATACACAACAAACTGCGATGCACTGTGTATTCTGACACCTTTCTATCAGAACCAGCATTAACTTCTTGAGCAATTTGAGCTACAGTAGTTCAGTAGCTGTTTGATCGGACCACACGGGCCAGCCTTTGCTCCCCACGTGCATCAATGAGCATTGGCCACCCATGACCCTGTCGCCGGTTCACAACTGTTCCTTCCTTGGACAACTTTTGATCGATACTGACCACTGCAGTCCGGGAACACCCCACAAGAGCTGCAGTTTTGGAGATGCTCTGACCCAGTTGTCTAGCCATCACAATTTGGCCCTTGTCAAACTCACTCAAATCCTTGCGCTTGCCCATTTTTCCTGCTTCTAACACATCAACTTTGAGGACAAAAGGTTAACTTGCTGCCTAATATATCCCACCCACTAACAGGTGCCGTGATGAAGAGATAATTAGTGTTATTCACTGATTCTACTTTTTATCAGTAAGAGCAGAGTGTGAAGGTTGAATTAGCAGAGCAATAGCACAGCTGTACATAAAATACTGCTGCAATCCACATAACATAATGGGAGACATATCAGAGTTCAAAAGAGAACAAATTGTTGGTGAATGTCTCGCTGGCTCATCTGTGACAAGGAAAGCAAGTCTTTGTGGTGTATGGAGAGCTACAGTATTCAGGGTAATGTCGGCATACCACCAAGTTGGATGAACCACATCCAACAGGAGTAACTGTTGACGCAAAAGGAAGCTGTCTGAAAGGGATGCCCGGGTACTAACCTGGACTGTATCCAAAAAACATAAACCACAGCCGCCCAACTCACTGCAGAATTAAATGCGCACCAAAACTGTTCGTCGGGAGATCCACAGAGTCAATATGTATGGTCAGGCTCCTATAGCCAAACCTTTGACCACTCATGCCATTGCAAAATGTCGGTTTCATTGGTGCCAACAGTGCAAACCTTGGGCTGTGGACAATGTGAAACATGCATTGTTCCCTGATTCTGATTGGTTCCACTGCCAAGGACTACCGAACCATTCTGGAGGACCATGTGGACTTAATGGTTCAAAACACTGAACCCTGAAGAGGGTGACGTGTATCAGCATGATAATGCACCAGTACGCACAGCAAGACTTGTGACAGAATGGTTTGATGAACATGAAAGTGAAGCTGAACATCTGCCAGGTCTTGCACAGTCACCAGATCTAAATATTTTTTGAGCCACTTTGGGGTATTTTGAAGGAGCAAGTCAGAAAACGTTTTCCTCCACCAGTATCACATAGTATCACAGTATCACTGTTCTGAAAGACGAATGGCTCAAAATCCCTCTGGCCACTGTGCAGGACTTGTATCTGTCATTCCCAAGACAAATTGATACTGTATTGGCATCAAAATGTATATTTTCTTAAAATGTTTTAATAATAAATAATTTACAATTAAAAAAATATTATAATGAATTGGCAATTTACGAATATGTAAAAATAATAGTTACGATTATGTTAACTGTGATTAGTCTAAACAAGCACTGAACAAAAATTAAGGGTCATTAAACAAACCATTAAACAAATCAGTGAACAAATCAGAACAATTCTAATCTATTCAATGACAGAACAATTCTAAATATTTGGCTGACTGCAAAGTCTCCATTACAAGTGTGTGTTTTGTTTCTCCATGTGTTTCTTTCAATACGTGTTTTCACTGGATTTTTTGGGTGTGCATTCTCTAGTTTCACTCTGTCTGTGTGCCACATGGAGACTACTGTTTGTGCTGATGTGTGTCTTAAGGGTATGTGGATCTGTTGGCACTGAAACTGCTTGCAGAGAAAGAATGCCAATGTGAACATGTAGTCATTACCCTCTCCTAGCCTGGCAATGATGTGGTTAGTGTAGCGTAGCCTATAGCCTTGGGCTCTTACAGCACAGCCTAACCATCAGAGCACCTGCACAACCCAGCATGTCTCGTTGCCTGTAGCTCGAGCAAAACACTGAAGCTCTGGTAATACCCTTTTATCCTTCAGCTGCCATACGCTCTCAAAATGAATACTGCATCGGTCATAACTTTACAAAAGAGTGCCTCTACTGTGATATTCACAAAAACAAAAACAACCAAAAACATTATACTGCAGCTATAATTAACATATTCATATGCTATGGTAGTCACATGGTAAGATAATTCAAAGAATACCACAATATAACTATGGTACATGTTTAAAGAAACCTGGGAATATATAGCATAGGATCAAAATCACAAAAAAACACTCATACATGGGCTTTATGTTTTCTACAAATAAGGTATACCTGAAGAAACATGCTATGTTTTTATGTAAGAATGATCAAATATATAAACTATTATTAAACATTGCTTTAGTTCAGTCTGTCACATCTCAGAGGTCTTTACCTTCTCGACTGTATCCAACAATTAAAAGCATACACCATCATATTTTTGAAGTAAAAAAATATATAAAACCTAACCTTAAACAAACATTTGTTTCGGTTATTTGCCAATGCAACATTAAAATTAGTTACAAGTTAAAATACTAAAACATTTGACAAAATAAATTAAAATATAAATATATATATATATATATATATATATTTTTTTTTTTTATGAATAAAAAGAACAAAAGCACATTACAAAATTACAGAAACTTAAACTAACATTTTAATAAAAACTGAAAAGCTAATTCAAAACCTTAATACTATAATGCAAAAGAAAAAGCAGCATGCAAACTTGTTAGTGCATCAACTTCCCATCCCATCACTCACAATTTAACATTTTGTAAAATTGTGAAATCCATATCTACATATTTATATTATTGTTACACACAATGATAGGTAATAATTTTCTTAATTAAATACTTTCTTACATTACATTTCTTACATTTAACTTCAATAACATAAACCTGAAATTTGGTTCCACTACCCCCTACTGAACGAAAGCTTAATTAACCTTGTTACACGCTCTAGTGCATCTACACCTGGTGCAACAGTTTACAGTTCATTGTTTAAGTAATACGTATTATACTATATGTATATTATCTGTGTTGATTGATTGGACATGAGTGGACATGTGTGTTGTATGAACTTCTTACTTCTGACTACTATGCCACCAAAGTCTTCAGCTTTTAATCTCAACCCTGCACCTTGCTAATACTGCCTACAGCTGTACACCTAAACACACACAAACACACGGTCACTCTCACACATGAAACAAACACTCTCTTTCTCAAGTGTCCGGCTTCATCCTCTTTCCACCTCGGTTTCCATCACTCACACACACACACACACACACACACACACACACACACACACGCGCAAACACACCCACACACACACACACACAAGCAAACACGTCTGACCTGTAGAGATAAGCTATGTGGTAAAGGTAAAATATTCCCTCTCTGAATGTTAAACAGCGGAGAGTACCGGGAACATAATTTCTGGGACAGCCAATCGCACCGACGGACGAGTGGACAGAGTTATCAGAACAGACGTCAACTCAATTTTCTCTTGCATCTCCAACATAAAACACGACCCTTTTCAAGGTTAACTTGCTACGGTGTAATAAGTGTAACTGTGAACTTCCGATAAATCTTAGTTGACTGACTGAATATTTAGCCTCTGTATGACAGCAGACTGATTCAATAAATTGTGTCAAATATTTGAAGCTCGCATTTGACTTGCTGATGCGTTTGACAGAGTAATGTCTGGAGAACTGCCGCTGGATATAAACTTAAAGCAAAGGGTTTAACACATCCGAACTCGAATGAGTAAACCTAAAAAGAGGCAAAGAAGTGCTGACTCTAGACCAGTTCAAAAACTTAAAGCGCTGCCTCTCAGACTAAAGTCAACCACGTTAACAGATCCCAGATCAGTGTCAGTGACATTCTTAGACTTTCAAATGGGAAACTTCCTTCATCCAACAGCCAAAACTGAAGAAAAGCAGAGTAAAACACTCAACACAATGGCAAATAATAACACGGTGGCTTTGACAGGAAATCTGAAATTGGGTTAGTTTATATGCTATCAATGCAGTGCATTTGTGTCATAAACAGAGCGACCTGCCAAAAGTGCATTTTAGCTGGTGTGTTGACAGCATATACATATAATGCTTCCTCCAAACTAAATATTTACAGGCAAGTTTGCTATTTGGAAGCATTGATGGACTTCGCTAGGGCATCATGACGTCTTGAACCTCCCCAGACACAAAACACATAGAGGACAAACACGCACACGCATACTGACAGTACGACACCAGATGGTTTCAGATGCTGTTTGTCCTTCATTTGGCCTCTGCAAGAGTTTACTGACTCTAAAACTGTTCGCAAATATTTAGAAAGGGTAGCTGGCTGAAAGGTCTTGTAAAGAAAAACTGCATATTTATAATAAAAAATGTTCTATTAGTTTGCATAAGATCTGACCCAGTCCTCCTCAAGCCCCTCTATCACAACGTTTGTTTAAATAAAGCTTGACAAATTATAGAACAACAGATGCGCACAACTGATAGCATAATGGAATCAGCCTATGACACGAAGGTTAAGACGTGACATTCTTATCTGATACCATATAAAGGCGTTATTGATTTGAAGTACGAACACGTAACTGTGGGGCTGTTGGATCATTCAAGCAAGAGCAGACCAAGCACAATCAGCCAGACCAAGAGCTTTCATAATACATGAGCATCCAGTCTGGCAGTGTAGATTTTCAGATAGATTGAGAGACATGCATATAGATAGATTGAAATAGAGGGCCAGACAAATGGAGGCATATACCAAGCTGCTTAACAACCTCATGTCTCTATCCGTTTCAGCGGGAACAGTGCCAGACAAGACCACCATTACATATCATATCACATTTCATATGTAGGCGCTGACCTTTAACTATTTACTGTCTTATGTCTTTTCTTGCAGCCTAGCAGGTCTGAATAAGGCTTAAAACATACTCTACCGAGACAGAAATCTCTACCGCAACAGAAATCAATTTTTTCTGGCCAAAATATTTTTTTTCAAATATATGTTAAATATATGTTGCAAACAGCATGGCTTAAGGACAAAAAAATACAAATTGTGCAATTGTGCATTTTCAGTCTTAAAATACAGTTGGGTAAAATGTTTTTATATATATATATATATATATATATATATATTTTTTTTTTTTTTTTTAAACAATATAATTATGGTCAAAAAAAGAGGAAATATTTGTTACTAAGACTTATTAAAAATATAATCATGTACACGTATTTTAAAATCTATATTAGCAATACACTTTTTGCTATTTCTTCTTGTATATTTTTTGCTGTATGAATACACAAGCACAATTTCATCGCATTTGCATTCCAAAATGTTTCAAACTGTAATTTATAATTCAACGCCAAACCCTGACCCATGGACACTTCTGTCCTTCACAGCCCAGAGCTGCACACAATCATAGCCCAATGTTACCCATGACTCAGTTATTAATAATGACTTCTTAAAAATGAGTTTAACAATTCCACAATTCATGGGCATATGAATAACGTTTGAAGAATACAGCCCAAAGCGATTATTATTACGCATTTCTAGCTATTACAGCATGTCTAAGATAGATCAAACACACGACCTGTCAAACACACGTGGCATGAGAGAGATCAAGTGTGTGTGTGTGTGTCTGTGTGTGTACTGCAGTAAATTATCCTCCACAACCCTAGAACATTAGAGAATGTGCTTTGATATTGCTTCGAGCCTAATATAGTCAGCAAACTCTCTAACCACAATGAATTTATTATTTCTGAAGAGGAAAAAAAATCCTCAAATGCAGAATTATTAGCTTATATACCGAGGCTGCTCTAAATCTCTGAGTCCCACCGCCATGACATTAATGACTCTCAGCTGAAGTTCAGGCCAACGCTGATCTATCGTTCCACCTCAAATGAAGACAATGTTTTTGGCTGTCCATGTTTCATTTCTAATAGAAAACTATTGATTTAGCAATAAGAGGCATTCATACAGGTGGTCTATATGTATCATGGCATGATTTACGGCATAGCATTAAAACTCTATCAATATTTTACTGCTTTGGATTTTGATTCAGGACCATAATTTAGGCATTCATGTCTTATAACCTAAAACAGAAAATAGCTACAAAGCTCTGTTTTCAAAGAGAAAAACTATAAAGGATTAAGATAAGAATAAACCAGTATCATATTTCATGAATACCTATACATTGCCCTACAAATAAACATCACCAAACTTATACTCACACACAAAATACACATACCAGAAATGGAACATAAATAAGATATATACTCATGCACACATATATATTTTTTAGCCAAAAATATGTCAAATTGAGTGACATTTGGTGACAAGTGTCACTTACACACACAAACATACTTCGGCCCCTGAAGGCAAGAGTGAGATTCAGGCACTGATGAGACTCTGACAGGGCTTGTGGCAACCACTGCCGGTGGCAAATACTTAATATAGCAAACTGACATTAAGATTATTAGAGCGGATATTAGAAAACACATGCACTTTCTTTGTCTACCTTGTGCTATGTTTCAATCGAGCCAGCAGAAGCACAAAAGAAACATTAATCTAATTGCACATACTGTACATTACATGCAAAGATCTATATGCAAACATACAGAATATACTCACAACAATCATAAAGACTCTCTATCCCATATGCACAAATGTTTCAAAGACATCTGATACAAAAACAGATCAAGGTCATAGTATGTGTGTGTGTGGAAGATGATGTAAGTGTTTAAATAGGCAATTTCCTTCTCAAACAGTGGCTGTCCCATTTATTCAATGAGCTGCAGTCTCTCTCTCTGTCCTCTCGCTCTTCTATTAGGTTACAGTGCTGTGGCTTGTTGCTCTGGGTGCCAGTAATAATTGGGCAAGTAAATGTGTGATCATGCTCTCTTTACGGTCATCGTCCATCTCTCCATAACCAGACAGATAAACAAGTAATAGTATGCACACACACTCATACATGCACGCTGTTCCTGTGTTTAGTGGTAGCATGATCGATAGCTAGGCTTCATCATCTTCCTCATCATGGCTTTCTGTTAAATGAAACTGACCACACATCCTCCAAACATGCTTAAACAAAACATATTTGTTTTATATCAGGGCATGAAATTTCTATTCCATTTTTACTGAGCTAAACATATTTGCATTTTCATTTTTTTTATCAAGTTTATAATAGCAAAGAAAAGAACATAAAGTAAAATACATTTTCATTACTCCAAAACTATATAAATGTAAATAAAAATTCATTTTAGTTTAGTTTAATACATGTACACTACAGTTAAAAAGTTAAGAGTTGCCTTTTTATATAAAAAAAAATATTATTTTATATTTTATTAATTTATTAATTATATTTTATTACATTTATAATGCTATAAAAAAAAATAATTTCTTTTGAACTTTCTATTCATCAAAGAATCCTGAAAAAAATAATTGCCATTTCCACCAAATTATTAGGCAGCAACTGTTTTTAACATTGATCATAAAAAGAAATCAGCATATCAGAATGAATTCTGAAAGATCATGTGACACTAAAGACTGGAGTAATGGATGTGGAAAATTCAGCTTTGCCACCACAGGAATAAATTACAAAATGATGATGAATATTTAAATAGAAAATAGTTATTTTAAATTGTAACAATACTTTTTTTTTTACTGCATTTTTATTAAAATAAATATAGCCTTGATGAGCATAAGAGACTTCTTTCAAAAACACCAACCCCAAACTTTTGAACGGTAGTGTAGAGCTTGTAACCTTTACAATCTGCCTCCATTAAACATGAAAATGCCACTACATAACAATAAACTAGACTGTGCTAAGAAATTCAGTGCTGGTAAACATTTTTAAATGGTACAGTTAGTGCATTAACTTTGGTGGCCCTAAAATGCTAAAACTAAAATAAAAGCTGAAACTGTAACTAGCAAACTTAAGGGTTTCCTACAATTGGTCCCCACACAGCAGGCAAAACCTAACCACACACACGATTGACATGATTTTTATATGAAGCTTTCTATACCTTAACCCCACATCTACCTTACTGAAATTTTTGCCATTTTTAGATGTATTTGTTTTATATTTAGTCCCTTTATTGAGTCATTTTCCTTGTGGGGACAGATGGCTGGTCCAAACAAGGTGATGTCAGGTTTTACTGTCCTTGCAGAGACATTTGGTATACCCAACATACACATATATACAATACAGAGTGTTAGTGTGTGGGATTATGGGTAATGTCTGCGCTACTTTTTTAATATTTATAAGCAGGAAGGAAAGGAAACTTCCTGGTGTGTCATAAAGAAGAGTGTCCAGACACCTCATAGCTGTCTGATAACCTGCCAACACCCCAGCAAAAAGCCCTTACACGCCTCTCTCGCTGCTTCTGCTTCTATTCTTCCCTCCTTCTCACACGATCTCACCTCCAGCAAGGATTGTGCCTGTCATTTTCACTTAGGCTAACTCTACTTTAAAAAATCTTGAATAAAACTTTTACTTGCACTCCTGAGAACTCGGACTTAAATATAAGTTTCCATCTCACCCTATTGATGTTTAAAGAACACAAAAGAATTATCTAGTAATATGATGCTGTTCTTTTCCGTACAGTAAAAGTGGCTGATGACCACGGCTGCCTCTGGACCTCATCCACTTTGATTTGAGTTTAATGCAAGAAAGTCATACAGGTTTGGATGGAACATCATGAGACAAGTAAATCATGAACTAGTGGGTGAACTACCGCTTTAATGAAATTTGATAAAAAGTAATACATTTCTAATTAGTTATATTAATAATGAACTCTTAACTTCTACTTGTTTAATCACGATCAAGACCAGGCATATACAACAGCTCTCAGTCTTATTTTATCATATTATTAATGGCATCATATTGAAGCGATGTACTGTTTTGTTTTTTTCTTTTTATGAGTTTTTCATTTTTTAAAAACATATATATGATTCGATCACTACTCTACTGAAGCTTATAGAAGCAGATTCCTCAATGTCCCCATGGCTCTGAAGTAAGTGCAGACAAACTGGCTCATTCCATTGCTCTCCTTACGGTTAAATATTAATACAGTAGCATTTATGAATCAATAGATTATTTATAAAAACTGGCAACTGACTAAGAAAGTGCTAACTAACGCATGTAGATAAAAGTAGTGTGTGTGTGTGTGTGTGTGTGTGTGTGTGTGTGTGTGTGTGTCCGCATTAGTCAGCTAAATATGATAAAACCTCCTTTTGGGGATATAATCATCTGGGAAAAATTATTCATAAATAAAATATTTTTTTTAATTATTATTCTAAAAATATGTAAAACATTTCTGAAAAAAGTTAGTTTGGGATAGGGTTTATCTATAGCAATAATAATTAGCTTTATAAAAACAAATTGAGAAGTCTACAGCATGTAGTTGGCAAAGTAAATGACCTACACTGTGAGATAAAATGAGATAAGACGTGATCAAAAGACAAGAGAAAAGTGAAAGGTGTGTTGGTCTAGCTCAAATTTTTTTATTTAGCTTGCAAGGAGACCGGGGTTTAACAGAGAATAAAAAATTTTTAAACAAACCAATTAAAATCCCATCTAAAATTGACAGCCAGTGATCACCATGCAATTTAGTTTTGACATTTAATACCTTCTTAATAATAATACCTACTTATTATTAATAATAATAACAATATATAATACCTCCTTGTGTTCCACAGGAAAAAAGTTTATTTAAAGCAACCTGACTCAACCTATAACTTGTGTCCTTTTTTTAAATGTTGCCTTCAAAAATCACTTGGCCCAAAAACCTGCATGACACTTTTGAAGGATAGTAAAACCTGTAATCACCTACGTACATTGTGGGGACCATCCGATTTAATGACTAGTTTAGAATGCCAAATGGTTTATGTGAGAGGTTAGGTTTAGGGGTTGGGGGTGAGAAAATATCTTAAACTCAGTATAACAACAACAACAGAAACCATGGGGAAGTCCCCATGATAGAAAAACAAATTTGTATGTGTGTCTGTGTGTGAAAAGCAGAGGAAGAGAGAGAGAGATACAGATTTAAAATGACAATCTGCTCAGTGTGAGAAATGACTGCTGGTGCATCATGCTGTAAACCTCTCACATATGACAAAGCGAGTGAATTTGCAGAATTAACAGAATCTGACAGAGAAGCTTCACTTTAGAGACACTGTGAGACTGACAGGACATCACCACAGCTCACCCTGCTGGCCACAGTGAAGCACTACACCCTCACTGCACAGCAACTGCTAACACCCTGTGATATCCAAAAATCCAAAGTAATCCTAGAGTCTAAACAGTTCTAAAATAAAATGCATTAAAATGTATTCAAGTGAGCATGCTTCAACTGCACTTCAAGAGAGAGAAAGAGATCATTCCTCGTCAGCCAAATTAAAAATACTAGCATATCAAGTATTATTTAAGACTGAATATGAATAAATTATCCCAGCAATCACAAACATTTTGAATATGCTAGTATATTCAATATAATGTCCAGCTTTTTATCAAATTTTTATTACTGCACAATTAAGTCTTCAGAAATCACATGACTCAAGACAAAATAAAGAGCTTCATGTTTACACATATTCAGAAAAAATAATCGTTCATCTCAAACACACACACAAATGTTTACTTAGATATTTAATGGGGACATCCCATAGGCTTCTATTGTGTTTATATACAGCTAGTATACTATAACCTAACCCAAAAAAATATATATTTAATTTTGTTTTATATATTTTTTAACAAACGATGATATCCCCAAAAGGAAATGTTGTCATTTAGCTAACTTATGGGTAATAATTCATAAATAAATCAAAACAATGTTTATTATTATTATTATTTCTAAAAATGCAAAAAAGTTTTCAAAGGTTTTGTCCGATTTAGCTAACTTCAGGGGACAAATTTGTCCCCAAACTACAGCTAAGTACATACATACACACACACACAAACAAACACACACACACACACACACACACACACAGATCTGTGGTCTGGATATGATTTCCATGCTTTAGGAGTTTTGGAAGTTTTTGGAGGCCATGCCTGCTTAATTTCCTCTGAGGAAACACAAACCCAGACTCTAATCACCCAAACACACACAAATACGTATAGAGGCAAACACACACACACTGTAATCACTACCTCACTGTGCATACAATATTATACTGTTTATTCCAAATAAACTACTAGTGAGAGAGTGTGAGTCAGTGCTGTGCCATAGGAGAGAAGACAAACAGAAAGAGTGATTACAAGCGAGTGAACGAGAAAGACAAAAGCAAAGGAAAAAGTAATATCCTGTTTGGCTGAGGGAAAAAAATAAACACATTAAAAAAGACGAAGACTGAAGAAAATACACAGAGTTTCCACAGAAGAAAACATGCCTTGATGACAGCCTTTTGTGCATTTATGATCCTTGGTAAGAATTTCCGTGTTTATATTATTGTTTTTATTTTACAAATGAAGAAGGAGGTTGTATGTATGTGTATGTGGTTGTGTGGATGTATTTGTAGGGCAGCTAAAAGCAGGCAAGGAGAAATTACCACACTCATTTATCACTTGTGTTATCTGCCCTAAAGGCCAACACCCAAACACACACACACACGTCCTAACACACATGCTCCTTCAAACTAGTTACAGTAACATCAAAAAACGTTCACACCAAACTTTCCGCAAAAACTTTCCATAAATCCTTGAGAGGCTTATGCATCAAGATTAACAAATTCTACAAATTCGGCTTTTCCCTCTGGAAAACATTAACAGTGACAAAGTATTAAGTGTTCGGTATTAAGTATTAAGCTCAACTCATTTCTCTTTTACTTTTCTTCCTTGGCACAGAAAATGTGCTTTTTTACTATTTACTATTTATATTACTAACATACAATATTTGATTAGAACCTTGGAACGACTGGAAGCGTTCAAAGTAATTAAAAATTAATATTAGCGTGTTATAAAGTAATCTAATGAATTCTAATTTACAAAGCAGTTTTCAGGTAAACAGCCTATCAAGATTAGAAAACAGTGATAAACACTATATGTTAAAATGTTGATTTGATTTTGCTCATCCTGTTGGATTGATTTTGCAGTGGCCGGTTCTTTTTTAGCTTTTGAGTTAGTTGTGTTAGCTGCAAAGACTTCAGTCAGGTGGTTTAGTTAATCCAGAAATGAAAACGTAAATTAATCATTAATGTGTTTAATCTGATTTTGACATAAGACATAGGAACAAGTCTGTAATTAACTAGTTAGACTGGTCAGGGAAGCTTGCACGCATGTATAGTGGGATTACCTCGAGATAAAAAACACTGAATTATCTGGATATAATCAAGAGACCCCCGTCGAACCATATCTAATTTAATCCAAATGCACTGAATTTTAAGTCAAAGGTTGAAAAACACTGTCTATGTTCTCAGGCAAGGCCATGTCTGGGTCTCCAAAGCATTTTCTCCATTTATATTTACAGACAATTTCTTACCAACATGGCCTGCATACATTTAAAGCCAGTAGATAACGCTTATAATAACTTTGAATAATAACTCATTAACATATTTCATAACACTATACTAATAAGTAATTGATGTACATTCAGATAAGACTTTAGGATTGCACAAAATACCATCACCATATCACTATTAGAGCCTGTTTGATTTATAGGTAACTGTTGATATTGGACATTTAATATTAGCACTGAAATTTAAAATTATTATTGGCTTAATGGCATTAGCCAGAATTTTAATATCATTCATCCCTATTGCTATTCTAAATAAAAGTACATGAATAAAAATGTCCTGATTATTATTATTTTAATGTAAACATTATTATATGTATTGTAATAATGTTTGTTAACATAGTAAAAGTAAGTTATAATAAAGTTTTTCTGGCATTTGACAATATGAACAGATACCTGTTGAAAAAAGTACAAGTGCAAAGACTAAACCTTGAATACCACCAAGAAAAATAATTCAACAATAAACAGAGCAAATACCGTAAAACTTAACAACTTGGAAGAACTTTACCATACTATAAATTAAATGTAAGTACAGTCCCCCTGCAGCAACCTGCTTTGCTCAAGGGCACAGTTTTGATCTCACCAAGTCTGGTTCATGACTTACCTGAAATTAAATCTCCTCCCTTTGTGTTAATACACCAGATCATTAACCATCCGGCCATGATCTGAGCAGAGACTTAGGAGACTTTGAGGAGGAAATATTTGGGCACTCTGCTGGAAGACTAAAAACACACTGGAGGAAATTTGATTTATCTAATCTTTTATGGTGATCAGTCAGTCTGAAGGGAAGCAGAGAGTCAAACAGTTTTGGTTGGTACAGTTTTGCGCCCAAGATTTATTGATTCTTCACTTTCAGCATACATTTAAGCCTCTGAGAAAATGTGTTCCTTCGAGTTATTTGAGCCAAGTGAATTATAAAGCAAAACGTGAAAACAAACTTGGTTACCTTTTGTGAAAACATGTTTTCATGTGTTCATGAAAAGTATGTTTATATATTATTATGGCTTTGATGTGTGCTCCAGATCATTTGCCAGCTATACTGTTGATACAATTAACATGCTGAAAGCATCTTCAAATATTATTATGTTTTATTAAAAATGTATCATGAGCCAGATGTTCAAATTAAGAACATAACCACATTAAATATATAGACTTTATTCAGTATTACTTTGTGTGAATAAAATGACTCTGCAGGTTATTTTAAAGTGCTATCTATGAGTATTATGTTATACAGTTAACATATATATTCAGATCAGTGTTTCCCTAGCCCATCCTTAAAACAGAGAGTCCATGAAGAGTACTTAGTCCCAGTAGACCCAACATCATCTGGGTCAAAGACTGAGTGGAAAACATGTGTTCTGAAGAGAAACACAAAAAGAGAGAGAAATGATGTTCAGATGTGAGCATACAAACCACTCACTGTGAGAGGACATACAGATATAGATCAGCAGAAACTCAATCTGAACTGAATGTATTGAATTACATAAGAGATCTAAGAGACATCTTTTGTTACCCCCACAGCAACAAACTCTCTCCTTCTTATACACACACTTACTCACACAAAATAGTCAATTCACCAGTCAATAGTATACACTAGCACTGGGACCATTAGGAGTCATGTTATGAATTGTCGGACAGTGATTCTAGAGCTATTTAAAACAATCATAACTATATAATTAAAAAAAAAACACTTACTTAGGATTGATAAATCACACACACACACACACACACACACACACACACACACACACACACACACACACACACACACACACACACACACTCTCTTTCTCATCAATATTCTCTTGCAATTTCATCTGTCAGACTATAATAACCTGAAATATAACAATTACAGTCTAAACAGTGCCACCTCCTCGGCTCCGATGAGAAAACTAAAATTCACACTTAATATTCAGCACAGGTAATACATGTGGTGCATTCCTCTGAGGACTCTGCTCTTGTGTTTGCGTTTTTTGAAAACGTTAATGGCCTGTGTGGATCTGATGGAGGAAGAGAAGGAGTCTTGAAGAAATTAAGCAGCAAAAAGCTGCAGGCCGAAATATAACAGAAGACGATATGTCGTACATACCAACACACACGCATAGGTGCACTTTCTGAGCATCAGTCAAGTTCAAGCATTTAAACGCCACTGAAAACACACACAAATATGCACCGTTGCAGGTTTTCTCATCTATTTTTTATATCGACAGAAAAAGCGCACACAGGGAGGAGGGGAGGTGTGAAAAAGCTGTAAAAGTGGCAGCGGGGTTGAACTCTCCTGTGTACGTTCTACTACGGCAACCATTTTCGCATGTATTTTAACGCTGAAAATTGATCACTAGGGACCACAATGTGTTAAAACGCAGGCCTACTGACCACATACACAACATACAAATATGTTCAATAAATGTTGAATATTTAAAATAACAAAAAATTGCAGTTGGACTAATTCATATTCACAGTCATCAACAGACACCATATGAATGCTTATAATGCAATTATGGTTTTTTATTATTATTATTTAATTTTCTTACATATTAAAGTTTTGATTACTTTAACATTTTTAATTTTGTACTGGATATAATTTTTTTTATAGCTAAAGTATTAAAAAGACATGATGGTCTGATTCTAAGCTAAGGAATGATTCTCATATCAATTATGGAAATAGGATTCTTAAATAATGTGTTTTGAGTTTGGAGACTTAAATATTTTGGAAATGAAATGAGTTTTAAATTGAAAATATGAAGTCTTTTGTGCAAAATCCATTCAAACAATCAACAAATAAAAAGTACATCATTTACAGATGAAGGACTCACTAAACAGCCCTCTGTGTTCATGGGTGCGGGGCTTTGTAGATGAGTGCATATTGTCCCTTTAAGAGCACAACTAGGTCGGCGGTCGCTGTGGCGTCGGCTGTGTCTGCGAGGCTAGTGATCTGATTGGTTGTGATTTGTGGGAGAGCTGATCTGATTGGTGGTGATGAGGTCTGTTTCACAGGGCCTGGCTCATGTGGGCCAGGTGTCAGAAAGCATCGTTTCCACGCCAACGCATTACAATGAGACTGGAACAAAAGGCCTGACGGCGCAACCTAGAGAGAGAGTCGAGGGGGGGGTGGGGGGGGGGCACTGGGGGGACCGAGTGAGTGAATGGAGTTTAACTCCAGACTTGCCTGACATAACACTGAAAATGCAGATTAACCTCCACTTTTGAAAGTGGAGCAGAAACACAAGAGGTCAAACTAGCCTCACCTTGAAACCAGACAAAACAACCAAGAATCACCTACATGCTTCTGATCAAAATACACAGTAAACATACATTTAAACTCTTTTACACAAGCACACCTTACACAAAGTCACAAAAAAACACCCAAGCCCAAAACCCATATATATATATATATATATATATATATATATATATATATATATATATATATATATATATATATATAAAAAGAGTAATATTAGTATGAAAATTCAGGCCCTAACAAAAACAACACTTTTCACACAGATCACACTGCCCTCTTTAACTTATAATAAGACTTTTTTTTTATCCACACCAAAAGGCACAAGTATTTGGCTTTGTGTCTGCACTTCCTGTAAAGTACGAAGATGTCAGACAAGTCTTAACCATGAGGACCATTTCAGCCCATTATCACATTGAAACATTCTCACACTGCCCCCTAATGGTTCATTCCACACTGCAAGGCACATGGTACTCTTCTACAACAGATAAGAGAGCATTCCTTGAGTTGACATATCCTTTAGAAATCTCAGATCCCATCCATAGGAATGGGATAGTCAGTTCGGAAAGACAGCGTAGGTGAAGTGGCAAGTGTCATTATCACTTAAGAGTGATGCCATTGAGAGAGAGTTTATTTACTGTACAGTGATCATGCAGAAGATCAATATGTGTGTGTGTGGTTGTGTGCATTCACACATCGAGAGGATGATCTAATTATCTAATCGTTTCTGTTGAACGATCGTTCATCCCCAGCGTGGCATTTGGAAGACAGGCATCAGAAACTCATTTTAATGCCTATTATTAGTGCACACAATACTGAGAGTAGGAGTGCAGAAGTGAGGAAGGGAGAATGGTGGGCGGCTATGTGAATGTCAGATTCTCCTTTATTAACGCTGGAATTTTGTAAATCTAATTGAATGTTTTCTAAGGTTGGGCTCGGCACGAAAACATACATGTTGTGTTTTCATGTTTTATGGGGACATTTCACAGACATAATGATTTTATACTGTACAAACTGTATATTATATCCCCTAACACTACCCTGCCTAAACCTACAAATTATGGCTAAGTAGGTACACACACAAACACACACACACACACACACACACACACACACACACACACACACACACACACACACACACACACACACACACTAATATTATACCACATACATCAATATTACTAGTAACAAACCAGGGATATTTCACCCAAAAATGTAAATTCTGTCATCATTTATGCAGCCTCATGCCATTATAAACCTGTATGGCTTTCTTTCTTCTCTGGAACACAAAGATACTATCTAAACTATACCTTTAATAATAACTAGGGATATATGATACCAGGGGTGATATTAGAGATTTTTTTGTTTAATTAATTGATATCTGTCAACATTGAATATTTAATTGTATATGCTCATTTTCTCTATTTTTACATTTAGATTACGTTTGCTGTTATCTAATAATTAAAGTTATTATGCTTTTATGCTTTTTCGAATATTACCTTTCATGCAATGTGTAATGTAGCTGTTTGTGAATGTATACAATCTGCAAAGTTGTGAAGCCAAAAGTGCACTATAAATAAAGTTATTGTCTATCAAAAGAAGAACAACACCCAGTTTATTTGGACCAGCTTGCTCCTCTGAATCACAGCCTATAAGTATGATTAATTATTGATGTATATATTTTCTACCGGATGTTCAAAATACATAGTTATA
Organism: Coreius guichenoti; assembly: GCA_039654105.1. Lineage (NCBI taxonomy): Eukaryota > Metazoa > Chordata > Actinopteri > Cypriniformes > Gobionidae > Coreius > Coreius guichenoti. The sequence goes on along the minus strand of CM077169.1, from coordinate 26,036,947 downwards.
CATAGACATATCTGTCGTTCCTACTTCTTTGAGTAATGATAAAGAATGGAGCAAGATTTGTTTTACAAACTTGTAACAATGTTACATCAGTCATTCACGTTAGTGCTCAGTTTACGCATGCACCGTTATTGATACAGTTAATGATACAGTTCATGTGCACTGCAATAAATTAGAAATATACACATGGGTTTGTTGATGGACATACACTTGTTAATGCTGATGGTGAGGAATTACAGCTGCAATATCTTATAATGTACCTCAAAATGAGTAGCATATCACTGAGAAACGTCCTGCACAAGTTGTGAAGTTGCGATGGAGGTTCGGGTTGAATAACTAGTTCTTCCAATGTTTCATCATCGGACTCGCCCTCGGATTGATATGGTAAAATTGACGCCATCGTTACTGTCTTTGCAGTGTGCACAATCCCTGAGCTTTAGGAAGCCTCCGGAGCTGAAGTTCAGTTACGGTAATGGACGTTTAGCTTCTGAATCACGCGCTGTACGCAGTAGACCAATCACAACAGACTGGGCCGTCTGGCCAATCAGAGCAGAGTAGCTCGCAGAAAGGAGGGATTTAGAGAGACTGAATCATCGGACGAGTCGTTTGAGAATCATCGAAAAATGTGGTGATGTGCAATGTACATTATGAGAACATGAAAGCGTTTTTTGAACTTTTGTGCATCCTCCAAAACAACATTAGGAACCTTTAAAATAGCATAATAGCGGCACTTTAACATTTATAACAATTGGTTTTGGTTTTTAGTGTTGTATTTTAAATTTATTTTGTCTAAATATAATACATTTTAATATCGGCCTTAACATGACAATAATAAACCACTTTCTCCCCTCAGTAATATCAGTGTAACATTTGCAGATCAGTTACAGCTTATTTGACATCCCGTCCCGCATTGATTTGCTCATATATGCATTGATTTTTTTCCTCTGTTCCTCTCAATTTACATGTTAGGAACAGAAGATCAATGAATCTGATCATGATGTAGGGCGCTGGGAAGATTCCCATCTCCCAGAACAGTGGAAGATCTAGTATTCATATTGAACAGAAACATTCAAAGCACTTGAGTTCTTTATTTCAAGCAGTTCAAAAAAGATTTAATTCTGCAAAAGAAAACTGTCTCTCAGCAGTAATTCTCCAGTTTGAAATACAAAACTAACACTCCTGATCTCAACTACAGCGGTTTGCTACTTATTCAGGGAGAATCAGAATTTTTTTTTACCTTTATTTAAACCCGATATTATTCATTATGAGAACAGTTTTTTTTCTCAGCAATAATGAAATATCTCTAGCAGAATAAACAAATAAACCAATCCTCCTATATGCCAGTGGCTGTTTTTCTTCATAAGCAAGAGCATGAAAACAGCCCTGAATGGTAAGCTCTTTCATCTTGAAGAGAATGAAGAGTTTCTTATCCACGGATGCTTAAGCACCAAATATAAACTGAGACAGACTCAGCAGCAACATTATTGTGCTGCCTTTGTGACTGCTTTTTATAATAAAAAAAGAACCTTTTGATTGAGAGACATTCAGGTTTTACGTTTCGGCCCTCATATTTTTCAATGCACATCAACACAAGGTTAAAAATACTGTAAGAATCTGTAATGACCTTGCGGTGCATCCCATATCATCAGATCAATTCACAAAAATGTGTGTGTGTTGATTTGGACAGTCGTCTGATTGTTGAATCCGTGGGATATAACCGGGGAGGGGGAAACCGATGATCATTCAATTAAATGCGCTGGTTATCGTGTGTGTACGCGCATGTGTGTGTATGAAATGGGAATCAGAAGGAGTGGGTGTACGTGTGTGTGAATAATTATATCATGGTTGGATGCCTGTTCACTCACTGTGCAGCCAATGATGAGCTGATTAACAAGGATTTTAATTATTCACCAAAACAAGGTGCCCTTTCACACACACACACTGAAACACCACAGTAGCAGACAGACGGTGGCATCCTGTGGCGCCATGGTTCTCGGCAGGCACTAAGATGTTCTTTGTGCCCACCATCTTCTGTCTAAATTTATCAAATCACTGCAAGCAAACATGACGTACTGTATGCATGCGCACGTCACACAAAACTAAACACACATGCACGCACGCACCAAAGAGCGAGCGGACACAGCTGGCGAATCTTCTGGTGTAACATCTGATGTAATTCGATTTTAGATGGGCTGCTGTATGGTAAAAATAATTTCTGTATATCTAAACGAACAATTCGCTCACTTGACTTCCAACTGGGGAGTGTTCGGTAGAGATGGACTAGAGCAAATTTGTTTGTGACAGACAACCAAATGAAATGAGCTTTGCTGAATGCTCGACTGCGCATCATGACACTACAGAGGCTGAAATCATGATCTGGTGAAGATGTCAGCGGACAAATTTTTTAGTGCAATAGTACAGCGACAGCAAATGCTTAGACTGTATTCTGGTAGTGGTGGGTTTTAAACAACGTCTCGCTGATCTCATCTGTTATAAAAGATGAACAAGTTTAAATGTGACTGGAGTTGTGTGAAATTTTGGGGTGTCCAATTCTGTGGCTGTGGTTTTTGCTTCAAAGCAATTTGAATGACTGGAATATAGATTTGCTAGAAGAGTTTAGTGAAACTGCTTTCAACAGCTTTTGTAATCCATGTCTGGAACTGGGTGGATGACAGTTCAATTTATGAATATATTATAAGAAAGATATAATTTTAATTGTCTATGAAACTGACATTCATTAAAACAATGTTTTAATGAATTCATCTAATTAAACCTATTTAGATCAAATTAATTTTCTTCTCAGGGTGGGCAGAGTGGAAGGGGTTGCCACAAAAAACAAAGGAGCGAAAAAATTTGCTGAAATTTGCTGGATAATTCTTGGAATTCATTACGTCAAAGCAGAAGAGTGAGATTGTATGCAACTTTCACTGCCCTTCAACAAAGTTTTTTTGTTGTTGCAATTTTCAATGTCTTAATTAATTAATCTAATTAAACCTAATTTTTATATCAAATTCATTTTATTCTCAGGATGGGAATTGAAGGTTTTTCCACTAAAAGTGAAAAAGAGAAATTGCTGCTGTGATCAACTTGTTGCAGCCCTAGACAGATGTACAGTAACATTTTTAATTGTCATATTGTTTACTTTATTATTATTCCTCCCCAATGTGAGTATATTGGCAGCCCTATGAACGTTACATACGAAAATTTGCATGGTAATGAATAGCAATCTGACCAACTTTGGGGTCTCTAGGACCAACTCTATAGTGCCACCACCCATTCAAAAATTAACTTTTCAAATGATTATTTTTTGTTATAGAAAAATGAAATTTAGTTCACCTGAACACTCTCTTCACAGATCACATTCAACATTTTACATTAAAACTCCCTCTTTACAGTATAATGGCCATTTTGAAATGGCCATTTTTAGCTGCTAAAGCTTATGAAAATTGGCTCAGATGATTTTGAGACTAAGTCGCACAGATTTTTTTTATTGATCTTTGTTCAAAAGTTATGATGTCGCAAAAAAATTAACAATGTCGATCCAAAATTGGCTTTTTGGCCATCAGGTTAAACATAACTTACGCTAACAGCCAAGTTACCTCAGAATGCTAATCACTTTCTCACTCTCACCTGAACTACTGAATGCATGTCTTCCGAGAAGTGCATGGTGATAAGTGACAAGCACCTGAACTGAAGATTGTTGGTTCGACTCCTGTGTGGTGCAATTTTATAAAAGTGTGTGTAATGTTGTGCTACTTTGATTCCTTTATTATCTGGTTAAGCTTTGTACTACTCTTTTTTCCTCTTGGATTTAAAAAAATGTGTTTTTGTTAATTTTTTGTTAATTCTCATCTGAACTTCTGTTCTTTTTCAGTTCAATCTCACCTTTACTTCTGAACCTCGGCCGAGCCTCGTGTCCTTCAAGTGGTGTGTATTAATTGTACCAATGTTTCTTCCTCTTAGGTTAGAAATTTTTTTTGTTAATTTTGAGTTCATTTTCACCTTTACTTCTGAACTTATCTGTTCTTCATATACATTCTATTTCTTTCTTCTCTTTGTTGCACTGCTATTGCTGCATCTTCAAGGCTTAATATACTTAAATTTGATTTGTGACCTAAAAATAGTAATTTTTCATTGTTTAAAACCTAAGATAAATTAAATGAATATGGAAATTTGGATCAATCTGAAATTTAGTAATTGTGTGATTAGTTGGGGTGAGCACTGAGTGGACCAAGCTCATAACTAGGTGGGACCACCCTGGCCCAGATTTAATTGCAACGGACAGTATTGTTGTCTGAAACGTGGAGGTCAAAATAGGTGGGCTGGAGCAGAGTAACCAGGCATGTCTGCTGGCATGACTACTCACCCAATGAAAGAAAACTCGAGGAACACAGAATGGAGCTGGTTCTTTAAACTATATGTTACTGACTCCCTGATCTTAATGCCAGAAAGAGCTCAGGGCTTTAGGTCTGAGGACGGCAGACTCACAGATTAGTCAAGACGTTCAGGCAAACACTAAAACAGATGTTAAAGTGCAGGGTTTCCCAAAAGGTGGCCCATGGCCTGCATCAGGACAAAGTCAAACTGCTGGCTCCTTCCCAACATTTAGGTCTAGCATAAGTATGTTGACTACAACTAAAATTAATCAAGGCAGGCTACTGTCTATTGACTGTATAGACTTCACGACTATGAAGTAGTTTTAGGTTTGTTGTCTGCAATACAGTTCATTATCACTTTCTTTCCATAATTGTTGCAAACTTTCTACTTTCGAATGAAAAAACAAATGGCTTACCATGAAAAATTAAAATGACATAAGTGTAGAAAAAATGATATATTGTCTAAAATTACTATTAATATGAAATTACTGTTTTCGATTTTTAATAGGCCTATGTTATAATTTTTTTGATGGCAAAGCTGAAATTTCAGCAGCTTTTACTCCTGTTATTTTCTTCTCCACTGTATGGAAAAGAGCAGCTTGTACATTGTAAATTCTTAAAGGGGTTTGAATGACTATAAGGTGAGGAAATAATGATAGAATTTTCCGCTTAGGGTGAACTATCACCCAAAAAAAATAATAACTTTTTGCTTGAAAAAGGCATATCTGTTATTGATGGAGCTCTGTGGGTGGACAACACAAGGGTCTGTTAAGGAGACTAACTGCTCCACTCCCAGCTCTAATAGCATTTCACTGCATTATTGATAAAGCATTGTAGTGTGCCAAACTGAGCGAGAAAATAAAAGACACCATGGATACTGTGACATGGCTCATAAAATTTCCAGCCCATAACACCACTTCTCTACTTCTCTTTAGAGCCTTACTGTAGAAAATGCAAAAGATTACAACCTTATGCTGCATAACAATGCGTGCTGGCTCAAGGACCAAATGTCGGAGAAAGTGTGTGAACTCAGAGAGAACTTTGTTTTTTCTAGGTAGCCTACTGAGCAAAAGCCATAATTCTTTCTCATTCTTTCTCATAATTCATCGCTCTTCTCTCAATGTGAATGTCTCATCTCAATCATCTTAAATAACAACTGAAGGCAAGGACCACAACGTATGAAGCTAATGAAGCTTTCCAATTCCATCTCACCATTCCTGTAGCTCAAACAGTAGAGCATGCCACTATAGAACATGGGTTCAATTCCCAAATTGTGTTCCTTGAATGCAATTCAAGTCAATTTGGATACAAGGATCTGCCAAATGCATAAAAATAAAGTAAAACTGGCCCTGTTAGAATCAGATCCAGAAAGAGAAAAAAAAGTCGTTTGAGCAATGAAAAAAAAAAAAGAACAAAACGCAGGATGCACGCTAATGCATATGTTCATGACAAGACTGACAGACAATTTCAAGGAGCATCAATCTCTTAAGTGAAATCCTCTAGTCTCAACAAACAGACGTTTTCCATTTCCACACATGGCCTGACTGCTGGGGCCAAAAGGCCTTGAGGAAACATCTCTTCTGCTGGAGAATTCTTGGAATTCATTAAATCAAAGCAGAATAGTGAGACTGTATGCAACTTTCACTGCCCTTCAACAAAGAAGCGGTCACACAGGTGTTTTGTGTGGGGATGGGGCTGAGAGGGTCTTCTTGGTCTGCCCTCATATATTCATTAGACATTATGAAGGTTTTCCACTCTAAACTGATGCCTCAGGTACCAGTCGCACTGTCCAGATCTCAACCATGCCAAAAACTGTAGATAATAAAAATGAATTATGCAACCATGGAGACCCTTGTTATAAAATTGGCACACTGCAAACCATAGAATTACTTGCTGGGTCACTGTTTCAACATTAATAACAATGTCCTCGAAGATATAAAATGCAAGGTAACCCACAGTTTCTTTGAGCAGGAGGTTTTATCACAGTTTCAAAACTGCCCAGGGAAGGCAAAAGGGAATGCAAATGGCCTTTAACCTCAGAACTTTGGGGGGGGGGGGCTTATTCTGACCATACAAGCCAATGTTATAACCATTAAATGGCAGATATTAAACACTATACTATTTTATCTAAATAAGATAAAAATAAAAAAACACTAAAAATCTATCAATTAAAATCCTACATTATAGTGTACGGTATGAAAAATGGATATTTATTCTGAGATTTACTAAAAATTACATTTAACTGTTATTAAATTATTAATGCTTTTAAAGAGGAACTTTAAGTGAGCTTTAGATTATGGCAAAGGCAATCAAAATGCAAAAATAAGGAGTAATGAGCCTGTTAAATTGAAATATCCAATAAAAAACATAATTCTAATGTGGACTGATATGGCACTGACCAGATGGCAGCCGCGAGAGCAGAGACTGTGTTCACTGTGCTCTCACTTAGAAAGAGGTGGAAACAGAAGAACACTTCCTGCTGCACTGTGATCACTATCACAACATTCGATCTGCCAACTTTACAAAATTCCAACAAAGAGCACCAAATTCTATGGCATTACCAAATCCTGAAAAAAAAATGTAGACATATTTTGGCAGAAAACTCAGAAAACAGCTTGATCACAAAATGTGTAGCAGCGTGCCACAAACTAAGACAGTCAGCCAGCGGACAAAACTAAAGTTTTTTTGTCAATCATTTTCTTGTTTATAAAAAAATATTTATTCATGTATTTATTGATTGATTGATTTATTTATTCATATTTTGTTTATGTACTATATAATCATTATTTTCTCATAATGTCATGCCAATACAGCTCATTTGATTTGATTTTAACTTAATTGAATGATACCGACCGATATATTGTGCATCAGATGGTTTAGAACAAATCCTACAAACAGTAACTTCTGCTCTGATTTAATCATTTAAGTGTTCTCATACTGCTAAGACAATGCTATATTATTTTCATGATTCACAAAACACACACAGATCCAGCTTCCATCATCCATTTTTAGTATTTCTCCTTCATTGTATTTCAGGAGGATTGATTTGCAGTGTCAGCAGCGACTCACATTTCATTCTCTCAAACGGGTAAAATATGATCAAAGGGAGGGAGAATATAATACGGCCAATAGAAGATACTCTACTGAGCAGACAACAAAATCAATTGCAGTTTGATCTGAGCTAAAATTAAGTTCTGAAGAAGACAAAAACTGACAAGAAGATTGAAAAGAGGAGTTGATTACTTTTCATTTAATAGCTGCTTTCTATCTAAAGTGCCTTACAATACCTCAATTGTCAGCACAGGCTCCAGGAGCAACGTTGGGTTAAGTGAGTTGCTTAAAAGCACAATGGTGCTGTCATCCATACCTGGGATCAAACGTGTGACCTTTCTGTTTCCAGCTCAGATCCTTAATTACTAGGCAAAACCACAGAAGGCCTCTGAAAAGACTCTGAAACAAGGAAAAGCATTTATACAATCGACTGGTTAAAACATTGTGTTACATTAAATCAGTTGAATAATATAAGTATACTGATGAAAATGTCATAACATGTAAACATATAAGCTCAAGTACGCAGGCTCAGTCTGTACTGTTGATCATTTCAACAGTGTAAGCTGCAAAGAAGCTGAAAATGTCATTCCCCTTAGGTGAAGGTTACAGAGATGAAGATGTGGTGTTTCTTTTTTTTTTGTCAGTCAGAGTAATCCTATACAAAGGAACATAAATCAGTTGTATTGACTTATAACACATGGGACTTCTGATAGACTTAACATGAACGCCTCATCATTACATCTGAGAGAGAGAGAGAGAGAGAGAGAGAGAGAGAGAGAGAGAGATGAAGGTGAACAGAAGGACTGAGAAACAGAATTCGATCTTAATAACATGAGACAATGAGAAATATGATCTAAAGGGCCTTCACAAAGTGTTCGGAAGTGTCATACAATAGCCTGTAATGACTAAATGTTTTTAGGGTTTTCATATATTCATTCAGAATAAAATTAATCATTTACATTTCTTTTGATCTTCTTCAAAATATCTCCTTTTTTGTAATCCACCTATGACAATTTTTTTAATAAAACATCATTAGGATAGATGCATACTATTGTTAGAAAGTCCCATAGTTCCACATTAAAACTGAGCCACTTGTGGCCTCTATTGTTGTCAGATGATAGAACTTTAAACCACTAATAGTCCTAGGGTTTTCTAAAAGGATATTCAAGCCTAAAAATGCCTTAATCAAACAGTAAATAGAAGAGAAACAAAGACTGAGAAAAAAGGCAAATGCAAATAGTCCTTAAAGGGACAGTTACTCAAAAACAAACATGCTGTCAACATTTACTCGTCCTCATGTTGTTCCAAACCTGAATGAAAATTTTAAATAATGTACTAGTCACTGTTTTCCATGCAATTGCTATGAATGGAGAACGGAGTCAAGCTTTAACAATGACATACAATTTCCAAACAAATATCATATAAGTATCATAAAAATAGTTAATTTGACTCATGTGCTACATTCAGTCTTCTGAATCTGAAGCCCTTTTTGGGTGAACTAATCCTTTTAAAGAAAACCTAAACTACTGCATAGTGTAACCTCAGCTTGAGAGAAATTACTTTGCTAAAATACAGTGGCCTATGAAGCGCAGAGAAAAAAAAGACTTAAAGGTGCAGTGTGTGATTTTTAGCGGCATCTAGCGGTGAGGTTGTGAATTGCATCCCCCAACTCTCACCCCTCCCTTCCGGAGCACATAGAGAAACTACAGGGTCCGACACAGGACAAAAATGTCATCGTCGGAGAGAGCAGAGAGTGACTAGCGCTCTATAGAGCAGTTTGTCCGTTTACGGCTACTGTAGAAACATGACGGCGCAAAATGGCGATTTCACTGTAAGGGGACTGTTGGTCCCCGTGGCTGTTTTTTCTTGCTACAAAGAATAAGTATTGATACAGCAAGTTTCTGCGACACAGTATCCATTTTTTTTAAAAATCCGCTTCCCTATGAGATCATGTGAGGTGCTAAATCTGGCATGATAATCTTAAGAATATCTTGTAGTGTGTGATGTGCCAGGATTTTAAAATCTTGTAGTGGGTGCAGGCTTGAGATTTGAAAGAAGAAAATCTGTGAAGATTCTCTTTATGTGCGTGATGCAACCAGATTTCACAATCGGTTAAGATTTAAAAACTCCTGTAGTCTGAGCCCGGCTTTAGACAAGAACAAGGGCAGATATAGAGTGGTGTAGGTATGACATCACGTTGTAGGCCAACCGGCAATTAGCATCACACTGGTTCCCTCGTCAAAAACCCAATAGGATTTTTTCATAGGCTTTTGGATTATCGCAAAAAACAAGATCTGGGATCAACACAAGTTTATGATACTTTCACGTATCACGTTTTGTCCGTCAAGATAATTTTCACAGATGAACACAACTTTTATGAATTTTGAAGCCTAAATGCAGTCGCCAGAAGTAAAAAGCTAAAGGTAGGCTATAAACGAACTACACCACGGTCCAACGAATTCAACGTCACTAAGGTTCCGACAACTCTTTCAGTTTTTATCCCCCATTCAAAAAACCCATTGACTTCGGGACGATGGAACCGGAAGTGCTAAAATGCTGACTCACTTCGTGTTTTGGCCTACAAAGTGATGTCATACCTGCACCACTCTATTCACCTAAATCCATGATTACAAAACTGGTAGAAGCAACCTCAGTAGAAATCTAAGTTACATTCCTTACTAAAGAATAATCAAAATATTTGAATTAGTACAAATTTTAAATGATTAAAAACTATTAAACTTAAAATGTGTTTCAACCTCAGTAGAGGTAAAATGTACCAATGGATGGCAAAATCACAAGTTCAATCAAAGTGTGTGTGTGTGTGTGAGAGAGTGAGAGTGAGAGTGAGAGAGAGAGAGAGAGAGAGAGAGAGAGAGAGAGAGAGAGAGAGAGAGAGAGAGACATGCACACTTCACCCATTTATAATACGCATGCTCTATCCTAAGCCGAGCTGCCACCAGTCTAGGGCTGAAACGATTCCTCGAGTTACTCGAATTCAAAAAATCATCGAGGCAAAAATGGCTTCGTCTAGTCCATTTAACTACACACGGTCATGTTGCAGAAAGACTCTTTTTTTTGTGTAAGGACTCGGAGTATGCGCGGATTGCGGTTATATCCGCGGGTCAGGTGAGTAAAGTAATAAAAAGTAACATTCCACAGATTGCGGGTGGACGACAGATAAATCATTCATGTGTTGATTTTAATAAAGACGCGGAACTCTCATTTCACGGTAAAACGCAATGAACGTGTGTCATTCTTTTACTTTCGTTTTCAAGATCAAAGACCGCAATGCGAGAGAGAGCGGCATCAGCACTGCTAATATAATTTAGTCTCGCTATTTTTTAAATGAAGACAACTGTGCGTTGAGCTTCAGGATGCGACGCGGAACATTTAAGCTTCAGATGCGGCAGTTTGTGGAAGAGAAACGAGCTACTCGAAACACATGAAGCGACCAGCATGAATGGAGTTTGCACATCACCGTCACTGTGATGTGTATGTGAAATGTTTAATGGGACTTTATATACTTGATATAAATAGCAGAACAAGCTGTAACTGTCGTGTGCGCAGCGCTCCTGCTTTCAGAGCTGCCTGCTTTCATTGATTTGCGTAATTTAAATCTCACACTTTAATCATATGTATAGCTCCTGACTTAATAAAACAAGCTATGTTACTATGATGAATGATTGGCTCAAAATGTAGATCTGTATGTGCGATGTACTTTATCTGAATTAAATACAAACACATCTCTGGCTTTTGCTCACGTTCCAGCGGTTACTCCTCCGTGTGCTGTATAGGTTGTCAACCTGTGGTTTAGGTTATTTAAGAAATGTAAATTCGCCAAAGAAGATTTTTTTAAAGCAACCTACTTCAGTGTAGCTAATATGTTACGATAGCATCGCGCTTAACACTGAGAATTTGAATAATTGTAATGTGACGATCGGGTGCGGATATCTAAATCTGAGAAAATCATGTGCGGGTGATGGTTTGTTTTTAACAGCGGATTCGGTGACGGTAGAGCTGATCCGCGCATCTCTAGTATGCCCATCTCTACTCTTGTTCTTATTCCAAGTTACCTTCCTGTCCAATATTTTTTGCTTCTTACAAAAGCCACAAAGCCTTCAGAAGACAGTAAAGAGCTGAAGCTGAAACTTGAAAGTTAAGTTGCACAACATAAATGCAATGTTTAGGCATTATTATTATTTATATTACTATTATTTTGATTTATAGGTTGTAGGTTTAGTTTTAGGTTGTACTATGTTTACCTTTTTAAAGTAATTTGAAATTGATTTATATATTTTTATTTATGATTTTTTTATTTATATATTTGTATTCGCATTTTGAATATAATATGGCAATTGCACTAAATTGGTTTAGTTTTCACAGATATTAATGTATGCAATTTCAGCAATAAAACTTAACATTTTTCTAAAAAGGAAACAAATTAGATTACCTGTCTTATTTTCTCTTGTATATTTAGTATTGCTCTTTAATAAAGAAAAAGTAATTCTTATCCGATTACTCGATTAATCGATGGAATAATTGGTAGAATACTCGATTACTAAAATAATCGATAGCTGCAGCCCTACACCAGTCCCTATAAACATGTTCACCACATTCAGAATCTTGTCAATTAGTTTTTTCTAGATTTCAGCAAGTTTTGCTGTACCAGACAAAAAGTTCACTAGGGTCAACTTATTTTTCCTATTTGCTGAATACTTTGGACCATAAATAAATGTTTCAAAAAAGAAAGCTTCACCAATTCCTGCAAACCATTGAGATACCAAGCACACTCTACAAATAAATGAAAAGGTTTCAGAGTCCAAACAGGACAACCCACCTCTACAGAAGGATTAAGGTGCACCACGTGTCTGTTTGTGACTATCGATCCATGTACAATCCTCCACAGAGGGAGAGAGAAAGAACAAGACCAAAAATGCGGATGATGAAGATGAGACAGGATGGGTTCCCTGAAAATGGGAAAGAGGAGCATAGTCTGAGAGATGAGTGTGGTGAGATGAAAGGTCAACATCACTGCAAATGTCAGACAAACAAGGAATATTTTTAGAGAGGAGATTCAGACGGACAGACACTGAAACAGAGACTATGAAGCATTCATGCTATATATTTTGATGCCACCGGTGCCAGTTTCTGCTATGATGTTTAGTGATTTGATGGGGAAGAACCTTGTTAAAGTCATTTAGTGTAATTTGAATACAGTAGTGTTTATGTGAGCGACATCCATTTGAGTACAAGATCAAGACTGTCTTCCCTGTTTATGAATGAAGGCAGCAGCAATCAGAGGATATTCTTTCTCTCATTTGGCTCATGTAATCAAGTCCAGTTATGGAGAGAGAATGAAACTGAGAAATTAAAGGAGCAATGTTTATGACTTTCATCTTTTACACACACACACACACACACACACACACAAGCTCAGAGGGATGCAGACTGGCTAATCTTAGAAGCTTCCCTTCAAAAAGAGACACAGAAACATAATCTTGATTGCTGCCACAACTGTTGTGTGTCCTTTTAGATGGATTGTCTGTCCCCATGGATAAATGTACTGTCACTTACTCTGCCTCTGTATGTGTCCTTTCAAATTATTATTTACTAAGGCATATCTTGCGGTAAGACTAGAAAACAATTCCACAAACACAACCAGAACAAAGTTTCTCTTTTTGGACCATTTAAAAAAGAAATAAACTCTACCTGTACATGTTCCTTCAGATATAGTATCCAAATGTTTACATGGGATTTAGTTTTTTTCTGTTTTTAGGGATATTTTGGCTCGTTTGTGATGACGCTTTACCTGTTGAAACCGACCTGTCACAGATGAAATAACGCTGCCACCTAGTGGTCTACAAATGAACTACACCTCTGAAATTCAGTGCACAACATATGTACAGACGACTATTCTAAGTAACTTAAAATATGTGTTGAACCTTTTTTTTTTTAAGTAATAATTTCAGGTTAAGTTTCTGGACAATCTATCATCATGGAGTCAGTACTCAAAAGAGTCAAAACTGCATTATTGTTACTTATTTTGTCTCTTTTTAAGTCATGACGTGATTGTTCTCATATAAATTGATTGTTTACGAATCAAAAATAAATGTACAACATTTGCAATTTATCAATAATAAAATGTAAAAATATACATGATATAGTTAGATATAGTACTAGCTTATGCCGTAGCCCACACTGATGAATACAATATTGTGAAATTTGGCAGTATTATATTAAATAATTAGTGTCAGAAATTAACCTTTTTTTAAAAAAAAAAAAAAAAGAAGAAGAAGAAAAAAAGAAAGAATAGTTCACCCTAACACATATGTCTTTACTGTCACTGTTGATCAATTAAACGCATCCTTGCTGAATATAAATGTTAATCTCTTTCCAAATAAAAACCAAACCCTTACCATTAACTACATGTTGTTCATTAATATTACTCAGCATTTATTTGAATAATTACACTGTAACCAACTTAAAAAATAAAGTGTAACTGTATATTTTTATTTTTAAAAGAGATTTTTTTATCTTGTTTTAAAGGGATTGTCACCCTGAAATTCATATTCTGTCATTAATTACTCACCCTCATGTCGTTCCAAACCCGTAAGACTTATGTTCATCTTCGGAACACAAATGAAGATCATTCAAGGCTCGAAATTGCGACCATTTTGGTCGCATATGTGCCCGAAATTTAATCTGTGCGACCTCAAAATATATTTGGGAGCATTTGTGCGAGTGCAAATAAATGTTAAGGTGCGACCTGTTTTCATTTACAAAATTCTACAAAACGTTCGTTAATTATTGCACAGTATGTGCCCGATGTGAGCTGATCCACTGTTCTATCACATAACCAATTAAACTTCATCTTCACGCTCTTAACTTTAAATCAGACTTTAGGTTGGTTAATATTAGCCGTCCATCTCTCCCTTTCACTGCGCTCTGTTGTCACGTGACAGGGAGCTGACTAGCAAAATATAAAGAGCTGAAGAGAGAAAGGGGCAATTAAGTGAAAGAGTTTTACTTGCCCAAACGGACAAGTAGCCTGATTAAAACGTCAATACCAAACAATTACCAGGGAATCACCAAAACGCAAGAATGATTCTGATTTAATTTAATTTAGTGTGAGTGGCAATTGATGGTGGATAATAATGTACGTACTATGTTACTGACGCGCTGTTGAGGCTGATCGCAGCCTCTCGAGGAGAAATCAAAACACAAAGAAACTCAGTCAACATACTGCGGTTAAATATTCCAAATGTGGAGTTTATATTTTAACATGTGATGCAGTTAAGCAACATCACACGATCAAGAGTGTTGTTTTCCTGAATACCATCACGATTGAAAATGTGACATTGATTTCATACAACAGTTCAATAAACAGTTAAAATCAAGTCACTTACATTTTAGACACAATATTGACTGTTTTTGTTCTGTTTCAGCAGCGAAAATAGTTCCAAACAAAGATCACAGCAGAACAACAGCGCGTCTCACAGCAACAACACTCATTTCATTACTGAATGATTCAGCGTTTTGAACGAATCAGTTAAGTCAACGATTCAATGACCCATTCATAAACAACTGCCTCATTCTTGAATGAATCAGCTGTTTGAACGAATCGTTTGAATGAACGACTCAATGACTCACTCATTAAGACGGTCACCTGCCGCCACCTACTGGCGGTTTAGTTTCATGTTTAAAAGTTTCATTCTTTCCAACATTTCTTATTTGCATATTCAAAATATATTTAAAATAGTTCCAAACAAAGATCACAGCAGAACAACAGCGCGTCTCACAGCAACAACACGCATTTCATTACTGAATGATTCAGCGTTTTGAACGAATCAGTTAAGTCAACGATTCAATGACCCATTCATAAACAATTGCCTCATTCTTGAATGAATCAGCTGTTTGAACGAATCGTTTGAATGAACGACTCAATGACTCACTCATTAAGACGGTCACCTGCCGCCACCTACTGGCGGTTTAGTTTCATGTTGAAAAAGTTTCATTCTTTCCAACATTTCTTATTTGCATATTCAAAATATATTTAAAACAATCTCATAACTTTATTCAATGCCGTTGTAATTTCTCAGTGTAAATGATTTAATTTGATTGACAACAGCCCTATAGAGTTTTATTATTCTAACTGAATTTATTGATCAAATTTAAGAATTTAAAATGAAAGATGAAGCACACATTTAATAAGATTAGGGGGAAAATGCCCTTTATAAATGTAAAAAAAATATGCAGAATTAAATATGATAGAACTTATAGAACACTGTTGAGAATATTGCTTCAGAATAAATTAGGCTATATTTACAACACAAAAATCAAATTTTTTCCAGACAAGCAACTCAACTTTTTATTTTTAGAATTAAATGATTAAACGATTTACTTGCACATGACACACACACACATTGAAACATTATATAATATAATATATAAACATTTAGTTGTGGTGCTCCTAAATTTTTGCTGGTGCTCCTAACTTTTTGAAGTTGGGAGCACCAGTGCTACCAAGTAAAAAAGTTAATTTCGAGGCCTGTCATTGTGAAGATAATATGTGAATAAAAGCCTAAATTCAGTTCATCAAATAAAGTGATCATGTCTCTTAAGAAAATTTGTAACTAAAACGCTCAATTCATATGCAGGGTTTCTCCTGCATAGAGAATTACGAGGCGGCCGCCTCAAAACTCAGACAGGCAGTCACATGCTCAGATTAGGCCTGTCGTGATAATTAAATAATCATCAGAAATATATAACCTCACATGATCCTTCAGCAATCATTCTTATATTATGATTTGCTGGTACAAAGCCACCTAAAGCCATTCCATAGCTGAATGTGAGGGACAGAAGAATATTTACATCGTTAACCCTCTGAACCCGAAGAACGCGCGGGCGCCTTTTGCTTGATTTTTCCTCATGACAGTGTAAAACAACTTAAAACCCTCCGTCATTTTTGGCCCCACAGACATGAAAGATATGTCTTTACAAAGCTTGAAGTGTCTACTTTTATTTGTGTACACTCAAAATAAAAACTAAATGTTGTGCTTTTCGCTAAATAAAGAAAACAAACAGGATGAGCGTTCTCCCGTCTGTCTCTCCGTGAAGTCCACCCTGAAATGCGTCTGAAAATTAACTGTAACTCAGCGAATACTTGCCACACACACATGACAGATATCTCTTTAGAAAGCCTGGAAGGTCTACTTTTAAATGAAGTAATTTATATAAAAAACAAATATTTACTGTTTATGTAATCCGTATGAAAACAGCAAGAGGTAGAGTTCCTCAAGCGGAGCCTCATTATCTTTAATGTGACCACACCCACGCGTGCAAAGCGATTCACATGCAGGAACGCGAACCTGTAACCTTCTTGCTGAACAAAACTATTAATTTCTTAAAAATTATTAATTATTAATAAAACTATTCATTTAAAACAAATTATTACTGACCCCAAACTTTTGAACAGTAGTGTATAATGATACAAAAGCTTTAGATGGTTTGTGTGTAACAGCTGACATTCATTTCTATGATGTTAAAATTCTTTTTAAGATTAAATTGTGCATTAATAGGTTGAGCAAAACAAATGTGTTTATATCTGAGAGCCTTTTATACACACACTTAACTGCAGACACTGAAATGACATACACTTTGAGTGTCCCTTATAAAGAACCACGATTGTCCCTTATTTTTGTCCCACTTTTTGTCCTTCATTGTGTATGTTTGGATTATGTTGTGTTGTAAATAAATGCAAACAATTCAAAAAGCCATTCTTTTAATCTCTTCATATTCTTTGTTCTAGTTCCCTCACAGTCATTCAACTGATAGGGCCATTAGGGGAGTGTCTTTGTCTTTCAGGTGTGAAACACATCAATATTCATGATGATTCACGCCCTCCCCGCATAAGCCTTCCTGACACAAAACATGTCTTACAAATTTTAAATCAATATATTGTTTTATGTGAATGAGTGGCCAGAGTGATTTTTACATCGTCTTGAAGCAAAAATTCTAGCCTACGTGATCCAGTTTTCAAAAGTCTTGTGAACAAATATTCAGTATGAGTTTTATAGCCTTATAACAGTGACATCATTTTTTTTTCTTTCCACAAACCACACATAAACGTCATTTTCTCAAAACTACAAACTTTTACACACATGCTGCTCACATATTATTGTAGCAGAGTTTGTGCTGAATACAGTAATCAATCTTTAGCCATGAAAATGTTACAAGTAACAGAAATAAGCACAAATGTCAGGGCATGTCAAAACACCTCCAGGGCCCAGAACCAGCTCAGGGTTCAGAGGGTTAAATTAAAGTTCACGGAAACTCGTCTTCCCTCCTCTGCGGGCCTGCGGCTGTCAATAATTCTCCGTTCAGCATTCAAACAGCGAGTCGCGTTCGGTTACGACAGGCAGCACGGTAAAACTCTCTTCATTATCATATATTCCCGTTATAATACTTGATCTGTAGATAAAGGGATGTGGATCTGCATAAAATGACTTTATCTTGCTGGAGTTTATCTAGCTGTTTCTGAACAATGTTGTACACGCTAACGTTACCGGGTGACAACACAAGAACTATTAATTAGCATCACACGCACAATACCTGGAATTTAAAACTGTGGGGGAAAAAAATTAAACAACAGTAAACTGTTGGACAGATATACATTATAGACTAGGATTTGTGCGCTCAACATCTCTTCTCTTTGCGCCGTGAACTTTTCAATGCAACTTGCTAAGCGCTGCGCACTCTGACTCCATGTTGCTTTAAGCGCATCATTCTGCACCCGGGATGCGCATAAGCGGTTTGTGCCACTCTGTTTTGAACATAGACAGTAAAAGAAATGGACACAGTGACCCCATAGACTTCAACGGAGAAAAGTGAAGTCAATTAGAAGCACTCACTTCCTGATGGCTGAGCGTACTGCGCAGCCTCAGACTGAGCTTGACGACGTAGATGTGACGTGAGCAACCTGTCTGACAGTTGTAAGTCTTCTAATAGTTGTGCAAAGTAAAATCTGAATCACCGAATCTTGCAGAGACGGAGAGCGTGAGCAGGAGCAACTTTTGGTAAGTATTCTGATTAATTATTTTGTCATTTTGCATAGTATTTATTTATTTTAAAATTTAACGCCAGATTGGCTGCGAGCTTCTCCTCCTGTCTGTACGGGTCTATACGGTAATTTCTCTACTGTGCGACAGAGAGTCGCGTGGTTATGACACAATCGTTAGCCTATTTTTACAAAAACGGCTTCTACGGGGCGATAGTGTAAGATACAAGGTAATGGAGCCTTTTATACATTGTCGTGTTTCTTTAGAAATAAACAATGGACAAATGGAGTCTTTAAACGCCTCAGATGTAAAGTTATTCGCTGTCAAAGTGACGTCAAAATGAATGGGAGTCAATGGAATGCTAACAGCAGGTGATGGCTTGGTTAGCAATGGCTGCCCCTATGGAAGGTATGCTTTTCCGGGTGCTGGATTACCCCCTTGGTTTTGAAGCGTTTCATATTATCATGGTTTTGTGCACTGAAAGATTAATAAAAACCTATCTTGTTCTCTCATATCTTTGTTGCCCCATTAAAAAGCTGCACATTACGTTTACAATAAACATCTTGTAATTTTATATTGTGTGTAGGCCTATAAATAATTATTTACATTCATATATAAATATAAATATAATCATATAAATTGTTTTTCATAAATGTATTTTATAAGAACACAAAGTAATTTGTACCTTTTTATTAACATGATTTTTTTCAATAATTACTTTTTGTAATTTATAATTGCAATTTTTGTAACTATCCACTCACCTAGTTTAATATATATTTTTCTCATAGCTTATGATTATATATTTTTATTCATTTATTGTTTTCTCTATAATGAAGTAGTGTGTACTTAGTGGATTCTGGATTGTGTTTAACAAATAAAAGAGTGACCATTAGTTCCACAAACACAGATGTATAGATATTCTATACTGATGTAGAAATATATGACTGATACATTTATAACCCTTTTATTTTTCCAGTTTGTTGTGATTGTTTCAGTTATTTACTGAATTGAATAATCGCGAGCCGAGGGTCGGCTGGGCCAAGCAGGATTTTACCCTGATATGGATTAGTTTTATGATCTCTTTATGAACTTTTTGAAGCGTCAAAGTGGTAGTTGCATGGACTGTCAGTGAAAGCACAGAAATCTCTCAGATTTCATTAAAAATATCTTCATTTGTGTTCTGAAGATGAACGAAAGTCTTGCGGGTTTGGAACAACATGAGGTTGAGTAATTAATGACAGAATTTTCATTTTTGGGTGAACTAACCCTTTAAGAATGAGAGGTCATCTGATTTTTCTGATGTTTATAGAACTACATTGATATATTTTGTAAGATTCTTAAACTTTCATGCAGCTCTTGGCCATACAGCAAGAGTTTATATTTATGACATCTGTCAAACAGAACAAAAACACCATAAATGACTTGTGTACTATAATCTTCTGAAGCCATAAACTAACTATGTGTGCAGAAAAGGCTGAAATTGGGGTCCTTTTTCATGGAAAATCTTACCCTACATTTTAAATTGGCCAGGGCTCATTGAGCCCAGAGGTGGAGATGTACCACAGGGCTCACTGAACCTGAGTCAGAGGTGTACCACAGGACCCACTGAACACAGAGGTAGAACTACACCATGGGACTTACAGAGCCCAGAGGCGGAACAGCACTATAAAACCCACAATTCCCACAGGCAGACTCGCACTATGGGGCCCACTGTGCCAATATGTGGCATTGTAGCAAGGGACCCACTGAGCCCTGAGGTGGAGCTGCACCATGGGGCCCATTAGACCTGGAGGTGGAGCTGCGCCCAAAGCCCAGTGTGCCTGTACAAGCATAACTAACTTCTTCAACACATCACGCTCGGCTCTGCAGAAGCAAAGGCTTTAGATATACAAAGCCGGTGCACTCGTATTACTATGAATGGGAGAAAGTGCAACACGCAATATGGTGGAATAAGTCCTGCCTTCTAAATAAAAGAACCAATCGCCAATTGGAAAAGTCATTGCGTCATTGCAGTTGCCATTATAAGCTCTGGTTGCTATAGAAACAGTCAGTGTTCAGAGACACATGCTTAGGACTGTGCATGCACACTGGCTGGTCCAGCCTGAAAAATGCTTTTTGTCATTATCTCAGCGTTTAGAAATAAAAGTAATGAGACATTTGTTGTCAGATTTCACTGGGGATTTCAAATATAAAATTTAATTGTAAGCTTGGTGAACTGCTTTGGAGAATTTGATGTTTCCCCATTCAAAGAGTCAGGAGCTGTACTTACTTGTATGACGAAAATAGCTGTCTGAGAGGCGTTTCAAAGATGGTCGGCAAGTCTGATGCAGAGTCTGTCCATTTTCACTACTCTGACTTGATAGAGGATGTTTTCACCATGTATATTCAATATATATACTAACATGATGGTGTTTGCAGAAAACAGGCATTATTATGTGATACCTAACTATAAGCCTAGAATATAAAATACTTTTTCTATTATTGCCAGTCTTTAGAATTGGAAGAATCGAAAAGTTACATAAGGACCTTGTCTTTGCATTTGATGAAACTGATGAGAGCTGACAGCCTTGGAAGGCAGATGCTAAATAGTGTTGAGGAAAGTGTGTTTATGTCATGGAGTCACAGCCAACACCCACCAACACCAACGCATTGTCACCAGATCTCCACGCTCCACCCACTCATTCACAGTCTCCTGAGTACTAATCACCCGCACCTGCACTTCATCATCTAGGACACTATAAGAACACTCACTCCCTTCACATCATTGTCTGGTTTTGTCTATATGTACCTGGACCTGCTACTTACCTGAGTTTCCTGAGTCCTCATCCAGCCGTCTTCTGGCTCCAGTTCTTCGTTCCTCGTTGATCCCTTCACCTGCAACAGAAATACCTGTTATCCTTCAGCTAAGTGACTGGTCGCAAAGTGCTTGTTCTTTACTCATCTGCATCCATCATCTGCCTGTGTTCGTGTCTCTGTTTCAATAAACTTCTGTGTTCACTTACCCCTCTGCCTCCGTCTGTGTCCTGACTGTTTACAAATCTGGTCAAAGGGAATCTGCTTCCATCTTTCGTCTGGAACAACAACATTTATTTATAAAGCACATTTAAACACAATATGGATTGATCCAAAGTGCTGTACAGAGTACAAAGCAGATCTACACAATTAATTACAGGTTTCCAAATGCTAAAGAATAAAAATATGATTTAAGAGTAGATTTAAAAATGTCCAATGAAGGAGCGACCTCACATGATAGGGGAGACCGTTCCAAAGCTTGGGCCCAGCTACAGAAAAGGCCAGATCACCCTTTGATTTATAGCGACACCGAAGCACAGTTAAGAGCAAGTGAGTAGAAGATCTAAGTGCCCTAGCAGGACAGTACGGCATAAGATCACTTATATACCTTGGTGCACGGCCAGACAACGCCTTGTATACAAACATAAGGATTTTAAAATCAACTCTAAATTTAATGGGAAGCCAGTGAAGAGATGCTAAAATAGGGGAGATGTGGTCCCTTTTTTTTAGACCCAGTCAGTCTAGCAGCCGCATTTTGAACAACTTGCAATCGTGATAATGAAGACTAAGGGAGACCAGAATAAAGAGAGTTGCAATAATCTAATTGCGATGTTACAAGAGCATGAATCACAACTTCTAAATCTTTGCTTGAAAGGAAAGCTTCCTCTAATAACAGCACTAATTTGTTTATCAAAGAATAGTGAGTCAAAGATCACTCCAAGATTTTTTATTTGTTTGTGCACATTTGTTGACAGAGGACCTAACTGGGCTTCCAGAGCAGGGGAGGAATTTGCAGGACAACCTAGAATTAAAACCTCTGTTTTATCCTCATTTCGATAGTTACTGCATATTTCCGGATCAAGTTGAGTTTTTTTCAACAGAGGTTGCACAATTGCATGTTTAAAACTATCTGGAACAACACCTTTGGCTAAAGAGCTGTTAACTATAGCTGTTACCATAGGACTAATGGTAGAAAAAACATCCTTAAACAGATCTAACTTAGAACCAGAACACTTTATAGTAGAGATTATATCTGCTAACTGAATTGAAGAAACAGGTTGAAAGTTAGACAGACATCTCATAGGGCAAGGCAGTTGCAATTGACACGGTTCAGAGTAAACAGAGCATCTAATATCATTAATTTTTTGAGTGAAATGTTTTAAAAAAATCTTCACAAAGCTCTGCAGAGACTTCAGATAAAATATTCACAGTCGGGTTTAGAAGAGAATCAATCGTGTCAAACAGTACTTTCGGTCTCTTCGCGTTGTCAGTAATTAATTGAGAAAAGAAATTCGACTTTGCCTTCCTTACTGCCATTTGATAGTTTAACAGACTCGATTTTAAAACATCAAATGAAACCTGGAGCCTATCTTTTTTCCACTTTCGTTCCGCTTTTCGACACTCTTGTCTGAGAGCGCGGGTGGCATTATTGAACCATGGCTGGCCGGCAACCTTCAGTCTTTTACGCTTAAGCGGAGCAACAGCGTCCAGAGCAACAGAGGATACTTTATAAAATTCCTCAACCAGGCATTCAGTATCCATTTTATCCAAAATTATCATTAAAATGTAAAAAGTAATTTTCAGAAAACAAATTTGCAGTGTTAGAATGAATAGATCGAGAGAGACATGAAGGCTGGGAACAAATAGCTGACGGGAGAAAGCACTCAGATTCAAACAAAATTGGATAATGGTCAGACATACATGCATCAATAATCTCCAGATTTGAGATAAAAAAAACCTCGAGACAGCGCAAAATCGAGTGTGTGACCCAGATTGTGAGTTGGACCACATACAGATTGTACGAAGTTTAAAGACTCTAAAAGAGTTACAAATTCTCTGACCAGCGGTTTCGAAGGGCAACAGAGGTGAATGTTAAAATCCCCAAGAATCAACAGTCTATCAGCTCGAGTCACCAGATCAGAGAGAAAATCTGAAAATTGATTAATAAAATCCTTATTGCATTTAGGGGGTCTAAAAAAACTTCCCAAACAGCCAATAAAATTCCTTTAGATTATGTAGGTTTGTTTACTATTGAGCAAGGATTCAATAACAAACAGATGGACGAGTTCTTCACAAGGAGAATTTCAGATTAAACTCCACAAATTATCTCATGCTTTAAAACACCTTCTCTCTATGTGCTGCATTTCTTCATTCTATACTAAGTGAGTACAGAGAACATTCACATTCTTCTAATACTAATGAACATGAAGAGACTAGAATAAAAGCTTGTAGATTCAAATAAAGGATTTAGTTTCAAGCTGGTCAAAGTAGCGTTTGAACATGCTGATAGCCATGATGAAATAATTTGGTTTTGATGTAATTGACGACTCTGAGAGCACACGAATGTGCAGTAAAAAGAACCTGGACTTGAAATGAACTTATTGTATTGCTATAGCGAAACCATTCATTACTGAAGGAAATCCAGAGAAATGTCAATTCAGATGTACGTACAGGACTAGAACTCTTGTCTTCAATGTAGTTAACTGAAGCTGATCTTGCTGATATCCTAGATTTGCTATATGAGTTCAGCCTAAGGATTTAAAGACATTACCAGCAAGTTACATGAGACTAGAGCCAGCAGTGAACTCCCAGGCACTTTTGGGGCCCTTAACATGCTCAAAAACTCTTGAAACTTTGCACACATGTTGGAATCGTCAGTCATCAGGGCCGGGCACAAGCTGACATGGGGGGTCGAGGGGGCTCTTCGGTGGTGCACCCTTTTATTTGGTTGTATTTGAGGGGCTCTGTAGCACACCCCTTTTCACCTGCAGTAACCAAACTTCATACACTTATAGATCTCATCAAGGCGAACAACTTTCATGCTCTAAGTCATATGCCAGCCCAACAGGAAGTCGGCTATGGGTTGTTTGAAAAACCCATGCTCTGGAATTTGATATACTCCTCCTAGGGGATTCATCCAATCGCCACCGAACTCTGTGAACATGAAGCCAACACTTACGGAAAGAAAATATATTTCCCTATATATGAATGATCAATATATTAAATGATATAACGGTATATTTGAAAATATACCGAATAATATATTGTGTTAATATATTAAAATATATTGAATAATACCTAAGGAATTGCCGCTTTTTATATATTGAAAAATATGTGACTATATATTTACTAATATATCATAATGTATGTAATTTTATATTGAGTAATACACATCATAATATATAGATGTACATGTGATAAGATATGGTGCTGCATGTGTATAATATTGCAGATATATTTATTCATGCAGTATAAACACACATATATATATAGAGAAATATATAATGTAATATATTTCTTATATTTAAATACATTTTTCATATTTTCAAAGCTAGTTAACAATAGCACAAGCACACCTGCATGTACTAAAGTATTTAGGAAAGAGACTATCACTGTGCTGAAGAAGGCACAGCCGTTACTTTTTAAATACAGTAATATAGTCTTAATGGTGTTCGGTGCAGTGCTGGGGGTCCTCCAGGACAGGTTTTGAAAACCCCTGCTCTACAGCACAGTGATAACCACAAAAACTCACACATACCAGAAAATCTTTTAAATTCCAAAATAATTCAACTTAAAACACTAACAGATCTCCCCCTATATTAATATTGAGCAAATCATGTGAAATAACACTTAATTTTAACATTTACTCACCTTTAACAGTCAGAAGCAAAGCATGCTGGGAACTAGAAATCTGCTGTAACTCATTCTGTGAATGTGTGCGTATACGTGTGTACATACATTCACATTTATATGGGAACATGTTTGTGCAATATATGTGCACAATAAAGGATAAAACTTAAAGTGGATAAAACTTTATGAATATTACATGTAATGCTATTTTTGTCTTAATTTCTAAATATTTTATATCTATCAATATATAGCCATACATGGTCAATGCATATATTGCAGTATATTGAAAAATATAAGCACTAGTTTCCCATATATGGAAATGTATTATGTAATATATTGTGTTATATTTTGCAGTATATTTCCATATATATTTGTTCCGTAAGGGAAGACACTGAGGATGTATAAATTTATAAATCAACCAATGTTAAAGATGCACTTGGCAGCCAATATGACAGTTGTCTTTGTACGAATATTAAGATGCAGTGTAATGTAGCAGTCTAGATCCACATCACGCAAAAGCAAATTTGCTATTTGCTATGAAAGTGTGTATTATTCAGGGATCTCAACATGGCGGCCCCCATGAGGTTATGTAAAACAGCATTTATTAGGCTACAGATTTCTCAAAAAAAAAAAAAATGGTGTGTGCAAAATATTTTTACATATACATTTCTGAATCCACCTTTAAAGAGATAAAGGAAAAAACACTTGCTCACTTACACGAGACACATTATGACATTACAGCTAATAAAGATGTACATGTGCCAATTAAAAAAAAATCAAAGAAACTAAAAATAAAAAAGCATAATTTCTTTAACTGATAATCTATAAAGCAAATTAAACCCTGCAGCTAAATCACTCCTTATATCATTTAGGGCAGGTACTGAAAGAAATATGTGTGTGAGCTTTGAAAGCTTATACTTTGTCAATTCAAATTTCAGAGATAAATTATCTCTGATAATTCTGTCTTGATTGTCTGGCTGTATATTGACAGAGATTGGCTATTCCTAATTAAACGTGAGAGAACTGGATGTGAGCTACTCGAAAAGTGAAGCTGCTCAGACAGGTCCATTCACAACTGAAAAATGTATGTATGTTGTGCAGTAAAAATCCTCCAGTCCCATGTGTTGTTTGTTTGTTTATGGTATACAGAGCATTTGTTTTCAGCCAGAAATGCACAATGTAAAAGTTGAGGTATAGGGACCAGCTCAGAAATCAATTCTGCTTGTGAGTTGTGTTTATGTCTGAGGGAGAATGAGTAGCCTGAGAGTTAGTTTGTGTTTGTTTGTTTGTTTGTTTGTGTCTGTGTGTGTGTGTGTGTGTGTGTGTGCTTGTGTGATGCTGTTGTTCTAAATCTATTAATTATGTATCAGAGACACAAAATGTGACCGTATTTGATCATGGAGGTGAGATTACAGCTCTCTAAGGACATAACACACCATCTGACTGCAAAAAGCATATTTGCACAGCAAACAACTGTCATTGAGATGAATGTGAATGCTAGATTTATTGCTTCAAATACAAACTGTAACACAACATTTTTCTTCTTTCTTTTTGTTTTAATTTCTTAGTTCTTGTCTAGGATTCACTTTAAATAACTGCTCATACCCTGAACAATCCATGATACACTTCTAGACACAGACATTATGAGCTCCCTTAGGCTTTCTCCAAATGTTAAACCTATTAAAATGGAGGACTTAAGCCCTATAATTGTTTCTCCGTGGAAGTCCGTAAAAATACATTTGCATGCCACCTCAGTGATAACACTCGTGCATTCGGATGGTGATTTAGCCTATTCACGGTGGAGGAGCGAGTTTTGTGATCCTGCTCACCTGGGAACGCGCTGCTCACGTGGTCAATAACATGATTGTATGCTGTAAATAAAATGTCATATGCTTGGTATAATAAGAATAAATGCATATTTAATTTAATAATAGGAAAATAATATCCTAATTATTATGTAATTATTTAAATCTCTTTAAAAATAGGAAGATATAGGCCTATAGACGCACTATAGTTAAAATGGTTTTCTGTCTTGTATTTTATCTCAAAAAAAGGATGTCATTTTATTCCACATGGAAATGAGCGGAAATAATACCACCTCTTATTTACATGAGGTAAACATAATACTGCTTGGTTATTTTAACATAGGCCTAATTGCTGCCGTAATAACGGCCCATTTGAAATGTTTACGTGCCTTTTCTTCTTTTTATTTTCTGAGCGGTGATGAAATATATTGCTCTTGTAAATACTTGCCAGCATTTCAGTAATAAAAGTCTAGATCTTTAAAATGCAGCCAAATTACAGCGAAGCGCAACTGTAGCCTACGGTGCTCTGCAGTGTCAAAAAGGATATAGGCCTAAACAGTGAATTTTGAAGTGATATATTCTTGAAAACTCAGAGATGTGAATTCGGACGGCAATTAAATTACCACACGACCTTGGTGTCTGTCAAAAAACAGTAGGTAATTCGGCCGGGGATTTTTACGCGGGTGGTGGGAGAAAAAAAACTGACATTCTGGATTCGGACGGCAATAAAATCACTGACTAGCCCGTCAATGATGAAAATACCTTACGACCCCACGAGAAAAAATTACCGACCGAATAGGGCTTAAGAGGGAAAGTCATTGTGTTTTACCGTTCTAATTTACACAGAAATCCGATTTCAGTAGCTACTAATCACTGGAGTAGCCTACAACTAATTCCTTAATTGTGATCATGTGATTGTCATTAAGATGGCCACTAGAGGGCATGTTGAGATCATAATTTTTTCAGTCTACACCCGCTGTTGGTGATTCAGACTTTAAGAATGCAGCTGCAAATGTCATACAATATAATAAAATGTAATTACATTAACTGCCACTGATTTTTTCCTCCTTTCAAATAAAGCATAATATTCAGTACTGAGCTTTTTCTGATCTCTGGAAATTTCTGTAAAAAAATGATGTTGCAGGACTAGAAAGATCAGAGTTTGTTGTTGTTGCATGAGGCATGGTAACTGGTTATCAACTGGTTATATATAAAGATAACAGTATGACTTTGGAACAACAAAAGGATAGGCCTAGGTTAAAGAAAATGATAGAATTGTCATTTTGGCCTGAAATAATAATATGTTTAGAGGGATCCATCCAGAACACTTTATAGTAGAGATTATATCTGCTAACTGAATTGAAGAAACAGGTTGAAAGTTAGACAGACATCTCATAGGGCAAGGCAGTTGCAATTGACACGGTTCAGAGTAAACAGAGCATCTAATATCATTAATTTTTTGAGTGAAATGTTTTAAAAAAATCTTCACAAAGCTCTGCAGAGACTTCAGATAAAATATTCACAGTCGGGTTTAGAAGAGAATCAATCGTGTCAAACAGTACTTTCGGTCTCTTCGCGTTGTCAGTAATTAATTGAGAAAAGAAATTCGACTTTGCCTTCCTTACTGCCATTTGATAGTTTAACAGACTCGATTTTAAAACATCAAATGAAACCTGGAGCCTATCTTTTTTCCACTTTCGTTCCGCTTTTCGACACTCTTGTCTGAGAGCGCGGGTGGCATTATTGAACCATGGCTGGCCGGCAACCTTCAGTCTTTTACGCTTAAGCGGAGCAACAGCGTCCAGAGCAACAGAGGATACTTTATAAAATTCCTCAACCAGGCATTCAGTATCCATTTTATCCAAAATTATCATTAAAATGTAAAAAGTAATTTTCAGAAAACAAATTTGCAGTGTTAGAATGAATAGATCGAGAGAGACATGAAGGCTGGGAACAAATAGCTGACGGGAGAAAGCACTCAGATTCAAACAAAATTGGATAATGGTCAGACATACATGCATCAATAATCTCCAGATTTGAGATAAAAAAAACCTCGAGACAGCGCAAAATCGAGTGTGTGACCCAGATTGTGAGTTGGACCACATACAGATTGTACGAAGTTTAAAGACTCTAAAAGAGTTACAAATTCTCTGACCAGCGGTTTCGAAGGGCAACAGAGGTGAATGTTAAAATCCCCAAGAATCAACAGTCTATCAGCTCGAGTCACCAGATCAGAGAGAAAATCTGAAAATTGATTAATAAAATCCTTATTGCATTTAGGGGGTCTAAAAAAACTTCCCAAACAGCCAATAAAATTCCTTTAGATTATGTAGGTTTGTTTACTATTGAGCAAGGATTCAATAACAAACAGATGGACGAGTTCTTCACAAGGAGAATTTCAGATTAAACTCCACAAATTATCTCATGCTTTAAAACACCTTCTCTCTATGTGCTGCATTTCTTCATTCTATACTAAGTGAGTACAGAGAACATTCACATTCTTCTAATACTAATGAACATGAAGAGACTAGAATAAAAGCTTGTAGATTCAAATAAAGGATTTAGTTTCAAGCTGGTCAAAGTAGCGTTTGAACATGCTGATAGCCATGATGAAATAATTTGGTTTTGATGTAATTGACGACTCTGAGAGCACACGAATGTGCAGTAAAAAGAACCTGGACTTGAAATGAACTTATTGTATTGCTATAGCGAAACCATTCATTACTGAAGGAAATCCAGAGAAATGTCAATTCAGATGTACGTACAGGACTAGAACTCTTGTCTTCAATGTAGTTAACTGAAGCTGATCTTGCTGATATCCTAGATTTGCTATATGAGTTCAGCCTAAGGATTTAAAGACATTACCAGCAAGTTACATGAGACTAGAGCCAGCAGTGAACTCCCAGGCACTTTTGGGGCCCTTAACATGCTCAAAAACTCTTGAAACTTTGCACACATGTTGGAATCGTCAGTCATCAGGGCCGGGCACAAGCTGACATGGGGGGTCGAGGGGGCTCTTCGGTGGTGCACCCTTTTATTTGGTTGTATTTGAGGGGCTCTGTAGCACACCCCTTTTCACCTGCAGTAACCAAACTTCATACACTTATAGATCTCATCAAGGCGAACAACTTTCATGCTCTAAGTCATATGCCAGCCCAACAGGAAGTCGGCTATGGGTTGTTTGAAAAACCCATGCTCTGGAATTTGATATACTCCTCCTAGGGGATTCATCCAATCGCCACCGAACTCTGTGAACATGAAGCCAACACTTACGGAAAGAAAATATATTTCCCTATATATGAATGATCAATATATTAAATGATATAACGGTATATTTGAAAATATACCGAATAATATATTGTGTTAATATATTAAAATATATTGAATAATACCTAAGGAATTGCCGCTTTTTATATATTGAAAAATATGTGACTATATATTTACTAATATATCATAATGTATGTAATTTTATATTGAGTAATACACATCATAATATATAGATGTACATGTGATAAGATATGGTGCTGCATGTGTATAATATTGCAGATATATTTATTCATGCAGTATAAACACACATATATATATAGAGAAATATATAATGTAATATATTTCTTATATTTAAATACATTTTTCATATTTTCAAAGCTAGTTAACAATAGCACAAGCACACCTGCATGTACTAAAGTATTTAGGAAAGAGACTATCACTGTGCTGAAGAAGGCACAGCCGTTACTTTTTAAATACAGTAATATAGTCTTAATGGTGTTCGGTGCAGTGCTGGGGGTCCTCCAGGACAGGTTTTGAAAACCCCTGCTCTACAGCACAGTGATAACCACAAAAACTCACACATACCAGAAAATCTTTTAAATTCCAAAATAATTCAACTTAAAACACTAACAGATCTCCCCCTATATTAATATTGAGCAAATCATGTGAAATAACACTTAATTTTAACATTTACTCACCTTTAACAGTCAGAAGCAAAGCATGCTGGGAACTAGAAATCTGCTGTAACTCATTCTGTGAATGTGTGCGTATACGTGTGTACATACATTCACATTTATATGGGAACATGTTTGTGCAATATATGTGCACAATAAAGGATAAAACTTAAAGTGGATAAAACTTTATGAATATTACATGTAATGCTATTTTTGTCTTAATTTCTAAATATTTTATATCTATCAATATATAGCCATACATGGTCAATGCATATATTGCAGTATATTGAAAAATATAAGCACTAGTTTCCCATATATGGAAATGTATTATGTAATATATTGTGTTATATTTTGCAGTATATTTCCATATATATTTGTTCCGTAAGGGAAGACACTGAGGATGTATAAATTTATAAATCAACCAATGTTAAAGATGCACTTGGCAGCCAATATGACAGTTGTCTTTGTACGAATATTAAGATGCAGTGTAATGTAGCAGTCTAGATCCACATCACGCAAAAGCAAATTTGCTATTTGCTATGAAAGTGTGTATTATTCAGGGATCTCAACATGGCGGCCCCCATGAGGTTATGTAAAACAGCATTTATTAGGCTACAGATTTCTCAAAAAAAAAAAAAATGGTGTGTGCAAAATATTTTTACATATACATTTCTGAATCCACCTTTAAAGAGATAAAGGAAAAAACACTTGCTCACTTACACGAGACACATTATGACATTACAGCTAATAAAGATGTACATGTGCCAATTAAAAAAAAATCAAAGAAACTAAAAATAAAAAAGCATAATTTCTTTAACTGATAATCTATAAAGCAAATTAAACCCTGCAGCTAAATCACTCCTTATATCATTTAGGGCAGGTACTGAAAGAAATATGTGTGTGAGCTTTGAAAGCTTATACTTTGTCAATTCAAATTTCAGAGATAAATTATCTCTGATAATTCTGTCTTGATTGTCTGGCTGTATATTGACAGAGATTGGCTATTCCTAATTAAACGTGAGAGAACTGGATGTGAGCTACTCGAAAAGTGAAGCTGCTCAGACAGGTCCATTCACAACTGAAAAATGTATGTATGTTGTGCAGTAAAAATCCTCCAGTCCCATGTGTTGTTTGTTTGTTTATGGTATACAGAGCATTTGTTTTCAGCCAGAAATGCACAATGTAAAAGTTGAGGTATAGGGACCAGCTCAGAAATCAATTCTGCTTGTGAGTTGTGTTTATGTCTGAGGGAGAATGAGTAGCCTGAGAGTTAGTTTGTGTTTGTTTGTTTGTTTGTTTGTGTCTGTGTGTGTGTGTGTGTGTGTGTGTGCTTGTGTGATGCTGTTGTTCTAAATCTATTAATTATGTATCAGAGACACAAAATGTGACCGTATTTGATCATGGAGGTGAGATTACAGCTCTCTAAGGACATAACACACCATCTGACTGCAAAAAGCATATTTGCACAGCAAACAACTGTCATTGAGATGAATGTGAATGCTAGATTTATTGCTTCAAATACAAACTGTAACACAACATTTTTCTTCTTTCTTTTTGTTTTAATTTCTTAGTTCTTGTCTAGGATTCACTTTAAATAACTGCTCATACCCTGAACAATCCATGATACACTTCTAGACACAGACATTATGAGCTCCCTTAGGCTTTCTCCAAATGTTAAACCTATTAAAATGGAGGACTTAAGCCCTATAATTGTTTCTCCGTGGAAGTCCGTAAAAATACATTTGCATGCCACCTCAGTGATAACACTCGTGCATTCGGATGGTGATTTAGCCTATTCACGGTGGAGGAGCGAGTTTTGTGATCCTGCTCACCTGGGAACGCGCTGCTCACGTGGTCAATAACATGATTGTATGCTGTAAATAAAATGTCATATGCTTGGTATAATAAGAATAAATGCATATTTAATTTAATAATAGGAAAATAATATCCTAATTATTATGTAATTATTTAAATCTCTTTAAAAATAGGAAGATATAGGCCTATAGACGCACTATAGTTAAAATGGTTTTCTGTCTTGTATTTTATCTCAAAAAAAGGATGTCATTTTATTCCACATGGAAATGAGCGGAAATAATACCACCTCTTATTTACATGAGGTAAACATAATACTGCTTGGTTATTTTAACATAGGCCTAATTGCTGCCGTAATAACGGCCCATTTGAAATGTTTACGTGCCTTTTCTTCTTTTTATTTTCTGAGCGGTGATGAAATATATTGCTCTTGTAAATACTTGCCAGCATTTCAGTAATAAAAGTCTAGATCTTTAAAATGCAGCCAAATTACAGCGAAGCGCAACTGTAGCCTACGGTGCTCTGCAGTGTCAAAAAGGATATAGGCCTAAACAGTGAATTTTGAAGTGATATATTCTTGAAAACTCAGAGATGTGAATTCGGACGGCAATTAAATTACCACACGACCTTGGTGTCTGTCAAAAAACAGTAGGTAATTCGGCCGGGGATTTTTACGCGGGTGGTGGGAGAAAAAAAACTGACATTCTGGATTCGGACGGCAATAAAATCACTGACTAGCCCGTCAATGATGAAAATACCTTACGACCCCACGAGAAAAAATTACCGACCGAATAGGGCTTAAGAGGGAAAGTCATTGTGTTTTACCGTTCTAATTTACACAGAAATCCGATTTCAGTAGCTACTAATCACTGGAGTAGCCTACAACTAATTCCTTAATTGTGATCATGTGATTGTCATTAAGATGGCCACTAGAGGGCATGTTGAGATCATAATTTTTTCAGTCTACACCCGCTGTTGGTGATTCAGACTTTAAGAATGCAGCTGCAAATGTCATACAATATAATAAAATGTAATTACATTAACTGCCACTGATTTTTTCCTCCTTTCAAATAAAGCATAATATTCAGTACTGAGCTTTTTCTGATCTCTGGAAATTTCTGTAAAAAAATGATGTTGCAGGACTAGAAAGATCAGAGTTTGTTGTTGTTGCATGAGGCATGGTAACTGGTTATCAACTGGTTATATATAAAGATAACAGTATGACTTTGGAACAACAAAAGGATAGGCCTAGGTTAAAGAAAATGATAGAATTGTCATTTTGGCCTGAAATAATAATATGTTTAGAGGGATCCATCCTCCTCTGACTGCTCTGTGTGTCTGTCATACACATCTGACTGCTCAATCTATAGCCTACCCTGAGAATATCATCGTTAGCAGTCTGCAGTTAAGTAAAACACTACAGTCTCCACAGAGACTGAACACACACACCTACCCATCACAGAAAATGTTCTGCATTTTTACATTTTCAAAAAACATAATTTAGTATGATTTATAAGCTGTTTTCCTCATGAGGACCAACAAATGTCCTGAACACCTGAACCACACACACACAATCATGATTTCTGAAGGATCATGTGACACTGGAGTAATGGCTTCTGAAAATCCAGCTTTGCAATCACAGAAATAATTGCATTTTAAAATATATTAAAATGGAACTTTAGTAGGCCAATATATTTCAAAATCTTATAGTTTTTCATGTATTTTTGATCAAATAAATGCAGTCTTGGTGAGCATAAAAATAAAAATGTTTATATTTATAATAATTTAAATATTAAAAAATAAAATACAATTTTAAATTTAGGAAATAAAACTTTGCTAAAGCAATATACTGATATATAGACCTACTAGCTCACAGAAACAGACATCTTTCCCTAAGAATCATTTCTCGCCCTGTCAACATTCACACCGTCCCACATCAACATTCTTATATCTGCACTAACACCTACAACCCCCCATCAATAACACACACATCACTCACAGCATGAACTTGAGGTCTTCCTTTAAACTTAAAAAAATCCCTTGATATTCAGGAAGTTACTCATACTTACACCTCTCTACGACCTCACATGTAGGCCTATAGCCTATACTTTGATTATTTATGTCACACACTGATAAATATGCTTTCAATACACAGAGACTATAGAGGACCCTTTAAAGTTAAATTAATTTTAAAGTGAATTAAAAAATTACTAGCTTTTTAATTAAAAGCTAACAGTGCACGTACAATAAGACACACTCTGACTGGTGGAGCTTGTATTAAAGGGATAGATCACCAAAAAATGAAAATTCAGTTTGGAATATCTTGAGGGTGAGTACATGATGACACAATTTTCATTTTGGGGTGAACTATCCCTTTAATCTGACTCACTGCAACGCCCAGGATTGAAAAGTTCTTGCGGTCTCCCGCTGTCTCCGTATTGGCACTTGGCAGCTCTCCTGAGCCCATGAGGAGAGACAGACTGTACCGATCCGTGCTCTGCAGCATGATGTGCATAGCTCAGTGGAGTATTTGAGCGTGAGATTGTCTTGAGCCATGTGTCAGGTTTACTAGACAAATCAGGGGCAGACAATGAAACGCCAGACTACAGAAGCTGCTGCAGTCTGTTTAAAATGCATTCAAAGCTTATGTGTACTTGGTGTGTTGTCTTCCTTGCGGTTTGTAATTTGCTGTAGGATCTTTGCAAGACATTATTGAAACGGATTAAAATTATCACATTAACCTTTACCCACAAGCACACACACACACACACACACCTGTTGGACCCTCCTACAGAGAGATTATCCTGTTATATTCATGTTTCATGTCCCACTGTGTTAACGGATTAGTTCACTTTAAAATGAAAACTACATGATTTATTTTAATAGATTAGAGTTATATTAGTAAATATCTCATTGTTTCCAAGCTTTATAATAGCAGTGAATAGGGCTCATGAGTTTGAAGATCAAAAAAGTGCATCCATCTATCATAAACGTACTCCACACAGCTCCGAGGGTTAATAAAGGCCTTCTGAAGCGAAGCGATGCATTTGTGTAAGAAAAATATCCATATTTAACACGTTATAAAGTAAAATATGTAACTTCCGCCAGACTGCCTTCCGTATTCAATGGTGTTGCATATGTATTAACATATAATATCATTTAGATCATAAAAATACAAATCCGTAGACACCAAAAAAGGTATATGTGAGGTTACTGGTTCTATCATAAAGCATGCATAAAACAGTAGCTATACAATATAAAAGACACTATACAAGACAGTAAAATGTCCTAGAGATATACATGTTATTATGTGTCTTTCCTATGATCTGATTTTAAAGTGAGTTTAGAGCAAAGCTCTGCATTCTTTCCTAGTCATAAAACATTGTCTTATCTGACAATCCGTCGCTGCTGCCATGGTAACCAGGGGCCTGTTCTATCCTTTTGGGGGGTAGCCAGAGGCACCTTGTTTTGTGGTTGGGTGTGGTTTGCTGAATTATTCATTAAATATAATGAATAATTTTGTGTCTGATTGGTCCAGACGCTACAATGTTTACATAAATAGGCATTTTAAATGAAGCAAAAATACATGTTGAAAGCATAGGAAAAAGAAGGGTGGGTGTGGGGACGGCCATGGCAGAAGCTTTATTTAGTGCTCAGTGACCCATTTTGTGTTGATTTTGATGATTGTTTTGAATTATTGTCCTGATGGAAGATCCAGCCACTGCCCATTATAAGATTTCTAGCAGAAGCGGTCAGGTTTTTATTTTTTTATCTGTTGGTATTTGATAGAATCCATGATACCATGTATCTGAACAAGATGTCCAGGACCTCCAGCAAAAAAATAGGCCCACAACATTAAAGATCCAGCGGTATATTTAACCGTACTTTTTATCCCTGTTTGCACTAAACCCATCTGGTGGGTTTGCTGCCAAACAGCTCTTTTTTTAGTTTCATCTGACCACAGAATCGGGTCCCTTTTGAAGTTCCAGACATGTTTAACTGAATATTCTGGAGTTTATTTTTGGATGAGCGAGGAGGATTTTTCTTGAAGCCCTCCCAAACAACTTGTGGTGATGTAGGTGCTGTTTGATACATTTTTTTTTAGGCTTTCTGACCTCAAGACTCAACTAACTTCTGCAATTCTCCATCTGTGATCCTTGAGTCTTTGCCGACTCAAACTCTCCTCCTCACCGTGAATTAGGACTATATAGAAACATGTCCTCTTCCAGGCAGATTCGTAACATCTTCAGTTGATTGGAACTTCTTAATTATTGCCCTGGAAATGGGGATTTTCAACGCTTTAGCTATTTTCTTACAGCCACTTTCTGTTTTGTGAAGCTCAACAATATTTTGCTGCACATCAGAACTATATTCTTTGGTGTTACCAGGTTGTGATGGATGATTAAGGGCATTTGGCCTTTGTGTTTCCTCACATTTATACTCCTGTGAAACAGGAAGTCATGGCTGGACAATTGCATGCTCATGGTCACCCTGGTGTGCTAAAAAAACGTATATACTTTAACGAAAAAAACTGAGCCCTTCATTGGTTCATTTCATGATGCCTGACCAGTATGGGGGGCGATTAACTGCACCTGTGCCAGTACAATGTCACACTGGGGTCTGTGCAAGTGTGAAATAAAGCTTATGTACTGTTCACTGATCCAGAATCTGATCATTAATCACAGACCACATAAGACTGAGAAACACTGGCCCAGCCATACAAATACACACACCTGTCTTCCTGCAGGTGCACATCATCACTCTTCAGAGGTTGACATTCTGTCCACATGGCACTTCCAGTGATTTGCTTGATAAATCTTGCAAAAAAACTCAATATGACAACTCAAAACACGCAAAAAGGCCACTGCAAACATATCACAAACACCGTAGCTCTGAAATTATAGCACAGTGGGAATTATAAACAGTAATCAATATGTTTGAAAAACTAAAGTCCCACAAACTCTGCACATTCTGTGATTGATTAAAAAATGATTTTGACAGCTGATATAATGGTTTTGAGTTGGGTTTACTTTAATAAAGAATAGCATGAAAAACATTTGTACAATTCAAACATTTAAACTAATTTGTAATAAAAATGAGATAAAGTGAAACAAAATAAGAAAAAAGGCAATACCTTCATACATACACAACTGCACAAATATACACACACTTTCCAGCAGCTACATGCAGACAACACATCAGTTTGCTCTCTCTCTCTCTCTCTCATTTACACAATATTCATTTGAACTGGTTGTCGATGAGAGTTCCCTTCATCTTGGCTTTCTTAGCCTCGAGTTCCGCCTGTGTGGAGAGAAACAGCACTCAGATAAGTCAGTCTCTGATACCACTTCCTCTAACTTGTGAATTTTTCTGGTAGTATTACCATTCACATATTAAACAGTGGTATTGTCATCAGTGAGTATTGTCAGCAACTTTTTTTTTTTTCAAAAGAATCTCATTCAGAAACAGATCACATAAGCAGAACTTGTGTTCTGGTGTTTTCTAGCAAAGAATACGTATACGGCATATACGACAGCGTGTTCCAGTTCCTGCCAATATCCAGCAACTTCGCACAGCCATTGAAGAGGAGTGGACCAACATTCCACAGGCCACAATCAACAACCTGATCAACTCTATGCAAAGGAGATGTGTTGCACTGCGTGAGGCAAATGGTGGTCACACCAGATACTGACTGGTTTTCTGACCCCCCCCAATACAGTAAAACTGCACATTTTAGAGTGGCCTTTTATTGTGGCCAGCCTAAGGCACACCCGTGCAATAATCATGCTGTCTAATCAGCATCTTGATATGCCACACCTGTGAGGTGGATGGATTATCTCAGCAAAGGAGAAGTGCTCACTAACACAGATTTAGACAGATTTGTGAACAATATTTGAGAGAAATAGGCCTTTTGTGTACATAGAAAAAGTCTTAGATCTTTGAGTTTGGCTCATGAAAAATGGGGGCAAAAACAAAAGTGTTGCGTTTATAATTTTGTTCAGTGTAGATAGCATCACTGATTAACATCATGGGTTCTATTTGCTTTTGTCACGTCACCCTGTCGCATCTGGTGTAGACACTTTGTTTTGGTAGGCTAGTTTTAACTAGGGATGCGCCGATCTGATACTCAGTATCGGTATCGGCTCCGATACCGCCATTATTTGCCGGATTGGATATCGGTCAGACAGGACCGATCCAAATCCGATACCGTGCGTATAATATTGTGTTATTGTTAAGCCCCAGTGCCCCACAAAATGCACAAAAACATTATAAAGCATCATCAACGCTTCATGCACTATATTAAGTGTTCTGAAGCCATTCCATAGTTTAATGTGAGGTACAGATGAATCTTTAAGTCATTAAATTCAAGTTCACATAAATGCTTCCCACCGCTGCGTCTGTCAGTCATTCTCCATTCAGCATTCAAACTGTGTGTCGTGTTCGGTTACGACAGTCAACACGATGAAACTCTGAAAGATGATTCAATGTTCCTATTATTATACTTGATCTGAAGATACCAGTCTATGGTTTCGCATAAAATGACTTTATCTGGCTGGAGTTTATTGCAGTTTCTAAATCGTGTTACTTTCTACCGGATGTCTGTTAGATCACAACACTGGACTAGAGATTGTATTGTTCTTCACACGCACGGTAACTGAATTTTTAAACTGTTAAAAGAAAAGGCTCAATAAAATACTGCATAGATAGATACAGCATCGATATCTCTTCCCTTTGTGTTTTGAACTTTTCAATGCGGACGGAGCGCAGCGCACTGTGACTGTGTTTGCTTCAAGCGCATCATCCTGCACACGGGATGTGCATGAGCGCTTTGTGCCACTCTGTATTGGAGCCTTTCGTATTATAATACTTTTGCGCAATGAAAGATTATTAGTAGACTTTCTTGTTCTGCCCTATCTATAATATGTTGCTGCCTCATTAAAAAAACTGCACTATACATTTAAAATAAATGTCTTTTAATTTCTTAGTATATAGGCCCTATTTCTATAAATGTATTTACTTGTTTTTCATGAATGCATTTTACAACGTGTAACATTTTACCAGATTTAGTGCTATACTTATTCACTTTTATTTGTTCCCCACTAAATGTTTTTTTTTTTTTCACTAAATGTTTAGATTTTATACAATTATTGTGCACTCATGATTTTTCTACAAACCCGATTCCAAAAAAAGTTGGGACACTGTACAAATTGTGAATAAAAAAGGAATGCAATAATTTACAAATCTCATAAACTTATATTTTATTCACAATAGAATATAGATAACATATCAAATGTTGAATGTGAGACATTTTGAAATGTCATGCCAAATATTGGCTCATTTTGGATTTCATGAGAGCTACACATTCCAAAAAAGTTGGGACAGGTAGCAATAAGAGACCGGAAAAGTTAAATGTACATATAAGGAACAGCTGGAGGACCAATTTGCAACTTATTAGGTCAATTGGCAACATGATTGGGTATAAAAAGAGCCTCTCAGAGTGGCAGTGTCTCTCAGAAGTCAAGATGGGCAGAGGATCACCAATTCCCCTAATGCTGCGGCAAAAAATAGTGGAGCAATATCAGAAAGGAGTTTCTCAGAGAAAAATTGCAAAGAGTTTGAAGTTATCATCTACAGTGCATAATATCATCCAAAGATTCAGAGAATCTGGAACAATCTCTGTGCGTAAGGGTCAAGGCCGGAAAACCATACTGGATGCCCGTGATCTTCGGGCCCTTAGACGGCACTGCATCACATACAGGAATGCTACTGTAATGGAAATCACAACATGGGCTTAGGAATACTTCCAGAAAACATTGTCGGTGAACACAATCCACCGTGCCATTCGCCGTTGCCGGCTAAAACTCTATAGGTCAAAAAAGAAGCCATATCTAAACATGATCCAGAAGCGCAGGCGTTTTCTCTGGGCCAAGGCTCATTTAAAATGGACTGTGGCAAAGTGGAAAACTGTTCTGTGGTCAGACGAATCAAAATTTGAAGTTCTTTTTGGAAAACTGGGACGCCATGTCATCCGGACTAAAGAGGACAAGGACAACCCAAGTTGTTATCAGCGCTCAGTTCAGAAGCCTGCATCTCTGATGGTATGGGGTTGCATGAGTGCGTGTGGCATGGGCAGCTTACACATCTGGAAAGGCACCATCAATTCTGAAAGGTATATCCAAGTTCTAGTACAACATATGCTCCCATCCAGACGTTGTCTCTTTCAGGGAAGACCTTGCATTTTCCAACATGACAATGCCAGACCACATACTGCATCAATTACAACATCATGGCTGCGTAGAAGAAGGATCCGGGTACTGAAATGGCCAGCCTGCAGTCCAGATCTTTCACCCATAGAAAACATTTGGCACATCATAAAGAGGAAGATGCGACAAAGAAGACCTAAGACAGTTGAGCAACTAGAAGCCTGTATTAGACAAGAATGGGACAACATTCCTATTCCTAAACTTGAGCAACTTGTCTCCTCAGTCCCCAGATGTTTGCAGACTGTTATAAAAAGAAGAGGGGATGCCACACAGTGGTAAACATGGCCTTGTCCCAACTTTTTTGAGACGTGTTGATGCCATGAAATTTAAAATCAACTTATTTTTCCCTTAAAATGATACATTTTCTCAGTTTAAACGTTTGATATGTCATCTATGTTGTATTCTGAATAAAATATTGAAATTTGAAACTTCCACATCATTGCATTCTGTTTTTATTCACAACTTGTGTCCCAACTTTTTTGGAATCGGGTTTGTAGTTTATAGTAGTATTTTTGTCATAGATTGTGATTTATATATTTTTTTTCATGTGTTGTTTTTCTTTATAATGAAGTTGTCTGTATTTAGTAGATTGTGTTTAACACACAAAAGAGTGATTATCAGTTCAACACACTGAGGTATAGAAATTCTACATTGAATTTTTAAACAAAACTGCACTGGTATCGGATTGGTATTGGCCGATACTCAGAATTTTTGGTATCGGATCGGTTCTGAAAAAATGGTATCGGTGCATCCCTAGTTTGAAGTAGATTCATTGTCTGCTTTACGTTTACCTGGCACTGGCAGTCCTTTTACAAACTTGTCCATGCTTAGTGCAGAACCATGAATCATTCATTTATATTTTTACACGGCTCCCTGCAATACTCAATTCTGATTCTTCAATTGCACCATCCAGCGCTCTGTAACTGATAACAGACCACTCAAGCATATACTGTGAATTGTACTGAGGTAATAAAATGTCAAATAAATATTTTGTGTTAAATTATTTACTTATGTGGCAAGTAACTACGTAATTTCGCAGTAGAGTCTTGACTATTGTATCACCCTAAAGAGGTTTCTTTTGCATAACGATCTGCTGACTCTACACTATCCTGTAGCCTTGCAGTGTCCCCCCTTTTTATAACTCAGTTTGGGAACCACTGGCCTAATGTGTGTGTGGGTATGTGTGTTTCCAGTGTGACTCAGAAACTCATGTATGCTTATCTCCACACTCTTTAAGATAATCAAATATAAGCCTTCAGCTGCTTAATCAACCCACATTAAAGAGCTGCCAAGGTAAATAAGATTAAGGGAGTGTGCGTGTTTGTGGGGTCTCTGTCATCTTTAACATAAAATGTATTAGCTGCACATTGCCTGTTCTTTCATCTCCCAGTATGTGCGCTTACCAGTTCCTGAAGTCGTCTCTTGCTCATTCCTTTCCTCTCCAGCTGTTTCTCAATCACTTTGGCATTCTGGGCATAAGAGTCCGCCACCTCCCGCTGTAGGATAAACCAATCATAATCAATCACAGCTCTTTAACAAAGAGATATGATGTAAGGGATGAGTCAGGTCTGATGGGCAGCTGATGAACTCAAACTCACCGCTTCAATCTCTTCCTCTTCTTCATCAATCGTTGAAACAGTAACCGAGCTGAACTTGCCCATGTCTTTGGTGCGCTTTGTCATCATAACCTTCAAGACACACACATGTATATGACACAAACTTGTTGACCTTATAGTCTGCAATTCTCTTACACCTTTTCAAATAAAAATGGTGTCTTACCCTGACTTTCTTTGGTGCCTCTTGTTTCTGGCTGTATACGCTTGTGTTGCCAAATCCCTGGCCGAACTTCACCAGCGCTCCATCCACAATGAATGTCGCTGGAGTGCTCTTCATCTGATGCTGATAAAACAAAAGCAGACCACACCTACACACACACACACATAAAAACAGTTAAAACATGGTTCTTAAGATAAAAAAAAAAAAACAACCCCCGCAGATTTCCCAAACCTGGTGTTGACGTATGAGAATACATCAAGTGTTGACATATGAGAATAGTTGGATCAGCTGACTCAGAAATCAAACTTGTTAAAAACGCTGAGATAACACATAATTAGCATATTTTACTAGCAAACCCCCATTGCTGCAATTATTCTCTAAGCCTTGACGTCATCCTCTTGGGTCACAGCATGGCAGAGTCATCAT
This sequence comes from Coreius guichenoti, assembly GCA_039654105.1. NCBI lineage: Eukaryota > Metazoa > Chordata > Actinopteri > Cypriniformes > Gobionidae > Coreius > Coreius guichenoti. The sequence goes on along the minus strand of CM077169.1, from coordinate 25,993,800 downwards.
GGCGACACAGGACGCATGCTCATTGTACATGCTCATTTATGAACAAGAGATATTATGATTATAAAAGGCCAGGATTGTGAAGCTCTGACACAGTAATCAGGATCTTGTATATTCCTAAAGGGGTTTATTTAGCGACAATAACCATCTGATTGTACATTATCCATAAATAAATGTGAATTAAATTATTTTATTACACTACCATTCAAAAGATTGGGGTCTGTAAGATTTTAATGTTTTGTTTTATTGTTTAAGTATTTTATGCTCACAAAGGCTGCAACTATCTGATCGAAAAACACAGTAAAAACAGTAATATTGTGAAATACTATTACAATTTAATATACTGTTGTATATTAATATAATATTTTTGATATATATAATATTTTTATGTAATTTGTTTCTGTAATAGCAAAGCTGAATGTGCTAATTTGGTGCTCAAGAAACATTTCTTAATGATTATCCATGTTGAAAACAGTTGTGCTGCTTATATGCTAATATTTTTTACGGAAACTATGAAACATTTTTTTTCAGGATTCTCTGATGAATAGAAAGTTAAACGGCATTTATTTAAAACAGAAATCTTTTGTAACATTCTAAATGTCTTAACTGTGACTTTTGTTCAATTTAATGGATCTTTGATGAATAAAAGTATTAATTGTTTTCAAAATACAGTTATCATTATTACCCATTAAAAAAACATTTGACCGCAATAAGGCGCAACTGACCAATGAAAATGAAGTATTCCAGAGAGTTGTGGCATGTAATAATTTTAGGTTATAATTGAGTATATTGTTTCTGTAATCAAGTGATGTATAATTGTGTCTTGTATGTGACACACTTCACACTGTGTACACTGTATTGTGCATTTTGTATGTATGTTGTGTGTGCTGTGAGGTATTGTGTAATGGGTATACGGGCTCACTTACTTTCCACATTTTTTGCGAAACTGTCTTTCGATGCCCTCTGACCTGCACAGGAACATACAGCGGTTAATGAATCTTAATAAATCCCTACCTTAATCAATACCTAAAACTTCAGTGCAAACGTATAAACACACACACCTTTTCAAGTACACAGCCTCATCTTCCTCCACATTGCAGAACTTGTGGGCGTGTTTTGCTGCATCAATCACTCTTGCTTTGTCCCGTGGTCTCATGGGTAATTTCTCTATCTGACAGTCTGAAAAGGAACACAGGAGCTTAATTATCTTTCTCTTTACTTCTTACAGAAAGCACACACAAGACCAACAGACAAAACCTATAGACTTTTGTAAAGCAGAAAGTTGATGCCCTATCGACCAGTATGTTCTCACTGACCTTTCCTCATAGATATCATCTTGAATATCGTCTGCAATATTAGTCTGTATTGATTGCAGACAATGCTGTATTGCAGTATGTTTAATTTAGTTGAAATGAATCATAATCTAGTTATTAATATGACTTTTTAAAAGGATAGTACACCAAAATATAAATTATCAGATTATTATATATAAATATTTACTCACCCTCATGTTGTTCCAAATATATACAGTTTTGATGAAAGTCATACAGGTTTGGAGATTTTAAAATTATTAACTTTTATGACATTTGATTTCACAAGCATTATAATGAACATGTATACCACAGAGAGTTAGTTTAATCACACTCTTTTTTTTTTTTTTTCAAGAAGGAAATCACATTATTAACACCATACAAATGAAAAGCAGAACAATGGCATGTTAATTATCCTGAGCTTCTGAATATATTTCAAGTAAATGTGTTGCTGAGGTGAATAGGTCCCCAACTGTGCTGGAGAAGGCAGTAATCACTTGAAGGCCAAACAAGCCATAACTGTACATCTCAAAGGGATTTTCACCTCAGGATATCATGAAGTGAGATTATTAATATAATATAGAATAACTAATTCATATATTCATGTAATATATAATATAACGGGTCATTCTGTGTCAACTCAACAAGAGGTCCCAGCTAAAAATTTTGATTTTTATTGTTCAGGCACGCAAACTTTGAAAAAAGAATATTTATGGCACTCAGAGAGGTATATTCTATGCATGTGTTTTTAAGTCGAGTCAGGCAAGAGGACTCGCTGCGCACAGAGCCACACAGACTGCACGTGAATGCCGAATTCAGTTTTCTTTCTCTTCCTTTTGAGCTTAAACGGACACGTGCACGCAAAATGAAGTCAACATGTCTGTCTCGTCGAGTATCCTCGTAAACACAGTTGGTTATGTGTTGTAAACAATTGAGAAAGAAAACGGATGCGTGTCATTTATATTAGGTCCATGCATTCATCTTAAAGGGACAGCAGCCTAATGTACCCACAGCTGTTTGTCACCAATGGTGATCAAACAACAAAAGAGAAAATGACTTTTGTAACTTTAATAAAGATAAATTGTATTAATTAATATTATAAATATGAATTATTTAATTAGTTAGTTATATTTCATTTATACAGGGAAGACTGTTATTTTACATTTGATTGCCAACTGAATACTGTTAGATTTACCTGAAAAACAAAGCACTGCTTATTTCAATTGTATCTTTCTTCTATTATATTTATCTATGCTTGTAATTTGTTTATTATTTTCTATGCAAATTCACTCCCCTACAAAATCACCCCAATTATTCTAGAATGATTAATTCTTTTCAAATAGAGCTATTCAAATGATCTGGTGAAATTGCAGAAAAACAAAATATCGCAATGTACGTTTTTTTTCCCTATATCGTGCAGCCCTAATACTTATATTAAACCAAGTGTCTATGTGCTAAATGCAAGAGTTTGGCGCTTGGACAGATCCTGGAACAGGACTCTACACTCACCTAAAGGATTATTAGGAACACCATACTAATACTGTGTTTGACCCCCTTTCGCCTTCAGAACTGCCTTAATTCTACGTGGCATTGATTCAACAAGGTGCTGAAAGCATTCTTTAGAAATGTTGGCCCATATTGATAGGATAGCATCTTGCAGTTGATGGAGATTTGTGGGATGCACATCCAGGGCACGAAGCTCCCGTTCCACCACATCCCAAAGATGCTCTATTGGGTTGAGATCTGGTGACTGTGGGGGCCATTTTAGTACAGTGAACTCATTGTCATGTTCAAGAAACCAATTTGAAATGATTCGAGCTTTGTGACATGGTGCATTATCCTGCTGGAAGTAGCCATCAGAGGATGGGTACATGGTGGTCATAAAGGGATGGACATGGTCAGAAACAATGCTCAGGTAGGCCGTGGCATTTAAACGATGCCCAATTGGCACTAAGGGGCCTAAAGTGTGCCAAGAAAACATCCCCCACACCATTACACCACCACCACCAGCCTGCACAGTGGTAACAAGGCATGATGGATCCATGTTCTCATTGTGTTTACGCCAAATTCTGACTCTACCATCTGAATGTCTCAACAGAAATCGAGACTCATCAGACCAGGCAACATTTTTCCAGTCTTCAACTGTCCAATTTTGGTGAGCTCGTGCAAATTGTAGCCTCTTTTTCCTATTTGTAGTGGAGATGAGTGGTACCCGGTGGGGTCTTCTGCTGTTGTAGCCCATCCGCCTCAAGGTTGTGCGTGTTGTGGCTTCACAAATGCTTTGCTGCATACCTCGGTTGTAACGAGTGGTTATTTCAGTCAAAGTTGCTCTTCTATCAGCTTGAATCAGTCGGCCCATTCTCCTCTGACCTCTAGCATCAACAAGGCATTTTCGCCCACATGACTGCCGCATACTGGATGTTTTTCCCTTTTCACACCATTCTTTGTAAACTCTAGAAATGGTTGTGCGTGAAAATCCCAGTAACTGAGCAGATTGTGAAATACTCAGACCGGCCCGTCTGGCACCAACAACCATGCCACGCTCAAAATTGTTTAAATCACCTTTCTTTCCCATTCTGACATTCAGTTTGGAGTTCAGGAGATTGTCTTGACCAGGACCACACCCCTAAATGCATTGAAGCAACTGCCATGTGATTGGTTGATTAGATAATTGCATTAATGAGAAATTGAACAGGTGTTCCTAATAATCCTTTAGGTGAGTGTATATTAACACAGACATTCCTGTACTGGGATGGCCAAAAAAACTAAGCATATCACGTGACGTCCACAGGCCAAAGTAAAGGACAACACATTCTAAAGTGCCAGACATATAAAATGACACCTATCCGACAATATTCATAACATAAATGAGGCTGAGCGGAACAAAGCCTTGTGTGAAATATCAGTCCGCCTGCTCTAAAAGTGTTTCCCTGTTCACACATTCAACCGAGTTCCGGTGAAGACGTGTGAGGACAACACACTGAAGTTAGAGGACAAATCTGATTATTGGTAAGGTTGATTCATCTCAATGATTCGCATTGTTTGAATAAGTTCCAGAAAGATTCGTTCACTGATACTTTCAGTGAACCTTTCGACATGTTACATCGTTACGCAGTAGGTGGCGACATGGTGGCGTTTTTTTTTTTTTGTCCTTGAATCATTTACTGAACTGATTCGTTAAAAACATAGAGTCACATTCGAAAGAAGCCTTATGAACATGTATTAAAATGTTCAAATCTGCTATGGTACTACAGAAAGATTGTTTAAGCATTTCCCCACAAATTATAGCAAACAAAGATCTATCATCGGTTATCTCAATTGTCAAATGACTTTTAACAAGCTAAAGAGAAAAATGACAACAATAACGCCTTTAAGTAATTTTAATTCTGTATGTTCATTAGTCATTTTTAAACATTCATAAGATCTTTTTTTTTTCTCAATCGAATGTTCAGGGCATTACTCTTTCAAGGTAGGGAAACAGCCACGTGCTTAAAAGGAAAACCTTTCAGTAAACGAAGTATGAGTCGGTGCATTGAACGAAAACGATTCATTCACTAACATATTCATTCAAAAACACAGATGCGTTTACAAACGAAACGCCACCAAATCAGCACCCGGGCATAAACAAAACTCGAACGTTACGTCTCTGGAAGTCAAGATGTGGCGAGACCGTGTTAATCTCAAAGGTAGTGGTGTACATTCAAGCTATATGTACACAGTGAATTGCTGGGCGCGTTTTGAGCGATCATGAAGGTTGAAACCTGATGTCGCTACTCACCCAAAACCAGGACCATCTGTCCACACAGACAGTAATACACGTGCAGAGGTTTCTCCCCATCATCATACTCTTCCCTGTCACGGGTGTCCGAGCACACAACACTCCGAGACACCACTTTGGGCATATTTAATTTCCGTTTACTTTTTTTAAAAAAAAAATCAGAACGCGATATCTGGTTTCAGGCTTGTTTACTGTCCTGTTGTCGCCCGGTGATGACGTCGTTATGTGCCGTTAGGGCAGCCCCCATATCTTTTGACTGGCTTCCTCTAGAAGGCGCTGTGGATATTAAAAAAAAACAAAATACTAGAATCGTGTGCGGAAAATCTTGTATGATGACTGAATGAGTCATGAATCATGATGACAGTAGTAGAACTGAGAGAAAATTGAGATATAACGATGAGCGATTTCTCATTTGTGATAATGAAGTCAATATAATAATAATATCAATAATAATAAATTTTATTAATAATGCATTTGAATAAAGTAGCCTATTTAATAAAGTAAATTAAAAAGTAAAGATCTCAAAAATAGATAATCAAAACATCTAAACAATTTTGACATCCAGAATAATATACGGAATAAACAAAATGGATTCATTCTCATATATAAAGTTTTTTTTTATTTTTATTTATTTTTTTTATGCGTTTTTAATACCTTCTTGAAACTTTTTAAGGTTGGGGCATTCCTGATAGCTGTAGGCAGAGCATTCGATTATCTGTGAGCATTAATTTGGTCTCTATAGGGAAATGTCTTGGGAGTTATGCTTATTTTATTCTAGTAAATATAGTGACTTTGGTAATAAATTAGGTAACAATCATGTTTAACCCTTATCCTGAGAGAATCATTAAACTTACTTTTGTTTACTCATCTAGTTTATTTTTCATCTTTTATCTTTTTCTAGGAATAATATTACTTATTTGCTACTTATTTTACTTTGCACACCTAGTTTATTTTATTTGACTGCTTTTACTATTTTTTTTAAACATTTTTGTAATAGTTTATTTTATTATTTAATTTATTTTCTGAATTTTACTTGATTTGATTTTACAGCACATTGCACACAGCTAACTTTGGTAGTACAGATGAATATTTCCAATCAGTGATTCCTGAAGGATCTCCACTGAGGTCCGAGCAGATATAGACAGATCTTCACCATATAGTAGTTTTTAAATAACCACAATTTTTATACGTATAAAAATTGTGGTGTTATAAGACGTGACATCCCACCTTAATGTTTCTGCTGCTTATATAGACAAATATACATATGCACAGACACACATTTCTGTTGTCATTGCCCTGCCTTAACAGGAAAGTTGCATCAAGACGCCTTAAATAATAAACAGAGCACATGGTTTTCCTTACGCAAACACACACGTGGGATTGTGTGTTAGGAATCATACTGGTTTGGCGCTGAGTATGTTGCCATTTCCAAGTATTACTATCTGTGGGATGTGGGATATAGTCTCTCTCTCTCTCTCTCTCTCTCTCTCTCTCTCTCTCTCTCTCTCTCTCTCTCTCTCTCTCTCTCTCTCTCTCTCTCTCTCTCTCTCTCTCTCTCTCTCTCTCTCTCTCTCTCTCTCTCTCTCTCTCTCTCTCTCTCTCTCTCTCTCTCTCTCTCTCACACCATTTCTCAGATCTGGAACTAGCAGCTTAGGAGATACACACTCACTTGTCTCTCAGAGCACCACGCATCATGCTTCCTCCTCTCCTCCTCTCCTCTCTCTCCTTTTCCCTTGCTTTTCTTTCAGGTAAGACCCACTTTTGTTTTTGTTTTTTACCTCATCTCCTCATCTCTAACTGTATCTCACATTGTTTTCTCATTCTGAACACAGGTAACCGCATGGCTGTTTGTGGTCTCAGGATATACTCTCAAGCGTTTCTTTTCTCTGCTTTCCCTTTTTCATTCCATCTTTGTGGTGTTTGTGGTGGATGTAAACTGCTCAAAGAATGTCTAAATGAATACCTGTGCAGATGAATGATAGAACGAATCATCTGTTGAATAAGTTAATGGGTTGCACTTTTGAAAGAAGCTTTATCAGTATGAGTACGTCATGATTGGTTTTATAAATGTGAGTAAATGAATATAAATGTGATAATGAGCTATTTCCGATATAAATGAGCTTCAGGCAGTGGGATGTGCCGGTCTGGAACAGACCTTTTATTTAATATAATTAGAGGTTTTATATTAATGCCTGTCAGTATTGCTTCTGTAATTGAGGTAGGTTCTTGTGAAATGTTGATAGAATGCTGGTTCTCCTTTTATCTAGCACTTCTGTGAAGGGCTAGTCTGCAGAAATGACTAATTTTAGTTTTAGTGTTTGTAAAGGAGTGTTTTATTATGTAATACAGTATGTGCTTGTTGTCAGTGTGAGTTTTCCATGTAGCTTTCATATATACATATGCTGTAATTATTTGGTCATGGTGTCATTATGTGATATTCAACCTGTTTTAGATCAGTTTGGTGGCCTAATAGTGTCTCCTCAGACAGGTGCTAAAAGTGTGTGTGAGAGAAAGAGAGAGAGGGGGGGGTGTTGAATTATTAAGTACAAGTCAGAAGATTGATGAATGCAGACACATACATTCAAAAACACACACACAGCACACACTCTACAAAATTCCCCAAGGTGTCGGAAAGCAACAGCATATTTATTCTCTCTTTACACTCCGTGATATGACCTGTGGCATCTCTCGTGATCTATAATCTATAATATTTTGGGTCATGGATAGACACAAGTATCAATCAAAAATTCACTATTCCCCAAAGGATTGGAGGGCATATGCATCCTACAATTAAATGGCAAAGAAACTGATTAAGAAGTAGTTTCCAGGATGAACTCTTAGCCTCAACCCAGATATACGCTGAATTGAGCAGTGAAAAGTATTGATATATTAAAGCCTGTTGAAAACTGTTGAAAGAAATGAGTGGAAATAAGCTGAAGTGAAATGTGGTACTGAATAGCGGCAAAAGGAAGTGCCACAGCTCACTTGAGGTTCACATGTATGATTAAGATTTTCAGTAAATACATAACAGTGTCATAAAAAGATGACATATGAAGATGACAACAGATATATCCCCTAGAAGAATGAATTTAGAATGAATTGAGAAGAATGAATCTAATCATTAAAAACAGTTGTTGTTGTTTTAGGAAAACAAAATGCTTGTGTGCTATTTAAAAAAAAAAAAAAGGTAGCACTTTATTTTACAGTCCTGTTTCGCATGTACATACTATGTACACTTAGCCGTAGCTAGGGAATTCTGAAAATTAAAATATCTATTTTCTGCATGTTATACACGCACCAACAAACTACATAATAGCGCAAAAGACGGGGACTTTGAGCGCATAATCGTAGTATACAGAGATGTGACAGTACTGGAGTGCGAGCCGTAAGTCCTGTAAGTTGCGAGGTGGGGCCTCCATGGATGGACTTTGTTCAGCACATCCCACAGATGCTCGATTGGATTGAGATCTGGGGAATTTGGAGGCCATGTCAACACCTCAAACTCGTTGTTGTGCTCCTCAAACCATTCCTGAACCATTTTTGCTTTGTGGTAGGGCGCATTATCCTGCTGAAAGAGGCCACAGCCACCAGGGAATACCGTTTCCTTGAAAGGGTGTACATGGTCTGCAACGATGCTTAGGTAGGTGGTACGTGTCAAAGTAACATCCACATGGATGGCAGGACCCAAGGTTTCCCAGCAGAACATTGCCCAAAGCATCACACTGCCTCCGCCGGTTTGCCTTGCCTTCTTCCCATAGTGCATCCTGGTGCCATGTGTTCCCCAGGTAAGCGACGCACACGCACCCGGCCATCCACGTGATGTTAAAGAAAACGTGATTCATCAGACTGTTGGCACTTTCGGCGGTGGACACTGGGTCAGCATGGGCACCCTGACTGGTCTGCGACTATGCAGCCCCATACACAACAAACTGCGATGCACTGTGTATTCTGACACCTACACCTACTGTATTCTGAGTAACAGTAGCTCGTCTGTTTGATCGGACCACACGGGCCAGCCTTCGCTCCCCACGTGCATCAATGACCGTGTCGCCAGTTCACCACTGTTCCTTCCTTGGACCACTTTTGATAGATACTGACCACTGCAGACCAGGAACACCCCACAAGAGCTGCAGTTTTGGAGATGCTTTGACCCAGTCGTCTAGCCATCACAATTTGGCCCTTGTCAAACTCACTCAAATCCTTACGCTTGCCCATTTTTCCTGCTTCTAACACAAAACAAACAAAATGGGACAAAATGTTCACTTGCTGCCTAATATATCCCACCCACTAACAGGTGCCATGATGAAGAGATAATCAATGTTATTCACTTCACCTGTCACCTGTCATAATGTTATGCCTGATCAGTGTAAAACTACTCTAAGGTAATAATGCACCTAGGGGTAGTTATAACTAGGTATAACGTTGTCTTCTTCAGGATATTGCCACATTTTCCCACATTCTTTCTGACAGTGGGTCTAAACAGTTTCACTGAATTCAAGTTATCTCCCTTAAAATGATAAATATAGGCTAGAGATTTATTTCACATGTGTGTGTGAGTGTGACAAACACATTTCAGTTTCAGAGCCACACAGCAAGTCAGATTTCTCTCTCTGTCTACAGTCTACGGTTGAGGTTTTGGAGAGGTGAGCTAATTGGGTTTTGTGCGGTTCAGGGGAGACGGACTTATCTACGTGATTGACTTACCATCCATGATGCCAGAGCAGTGTATCGGGAAGGCAAACGAGAGGATTATTCAAGTGTTTATGTGTGTGTGAATGACGGAGAGAAAGAGAATGAGGATTTCACCTGTCCCTTAGATTTGATGGGGATGTGTAGAGTTGTCTGTGCAACATGACAGCGGCTCCCCAGGGCTTCAGGTTAGACCAACCTCTGCTTTATATTCTTCCTGCTGGCAGAAAGAGAGACCATTGACTGGAACATGGTGTAGATGAAAAGCAGAATAAGGAATAATGGATGGACAGTGACAGAAGGTTTCTGTTAAAGAGGCTAAGAATAAAAGCAAATGAAGATGCCATTGATTTCTATGATGTCTGGGCCGTGAGAAGAGGAACACACTAAGGTCCTCTATAGTATAGCAAGCTCACTGTGGGGGAAAAGGGATCTTATTCATAAATATTTTGTCACTGACTATTTGAATTTTAACGTTGATTTAGTTAGAAATGACAGTAACAGAAGTGAATTAGTGAATGAAGAGATGAATATGCAAGCTACACACCATCTAAATGCTTTTTTCAATATTGAAAAATACCATTTATACAATTAATATTAATTCAATAAATACTGTAGTTTTTGCCATATAATGAACATGTTGTAAATCAGTCATTCTCAGCTAAGGGGCCTCAACAAACCTCCATGACTTAAAACGATTCATAACTTTATAACTTTTCATTGTTATTGGTTAAATGCCCATAAATTAATTTAAACAACTGTAATTAAAAAGAATTCCCTTCCCTCACAATCTGATGTGATGCAGACAAGATCATGTTCTTCACATACTGCCAGAAAAGCTTATTGTACTTCAGCTGTCTGTTGCACATTTTCAATGGAAATTTTCCTTATAAACCTGAAGCACCCAATGCTGTTTAATCTCCCAGTTGCTTCAATAGAAACTTCTCAGTCCACATACAAAAAAAAAAAAAAAAAAAAAAAAAACCCTGTATGGGTACCCTGCAGAGCACTGGGCTTTGTATCTGCAGAATCAAGCTTTATTTTTATTTTTATTTGTTTTACTTTGAGAGCTTCACAGAAAAACTACATTTATTTTCCTCGCATGATTCTAGTTCAGGAACTTTTTCATTTAATTTTCAATATACTGTAATCCTGGCTGGTAGACTTGCTGTTTTTACTTTAATATTGAAAGCAGCTGATACCACTGGTTTGAAGCCTGTTCATTGGCAGGGATTGTGCTTCTGAGGTTTAAATGTAAAGAGTTTAATATCACATATTGAAAATGGTTTATTATAAATGGTAAAATTTCATGCATCCAAGGTGTTACATCATAGCTGCAAAGTGCTGTTATGCCATCAGTTCGAGACACACACTATGATGCTGTCATGAGGCTGAGAGGTCACGCGAGTGGTGGCAGGGTTACCTCAGACCAACCAAAGTCTTCCATCAGTCACGTGACCTACCTGCATCATGAACTCCGACCTCTAGAAGAGTACCAAAAGGGACGACAACAACATCAGCACACAATTCAGTTTAGCATCATTACAGCACATTAAAGCATGAGAGATTTTTTGGCTGGTATGACTTTTGTGAGTCTGCATGAAACGGAAGTAGCGGTAGACTTTTCCATTGTGATGCATATCCAAGTGAAATGGCTTCTCGAAAAAGACAAAATGTAGCATGGGCAATGATTTTGTCCATCGGGAATTGACTGGAGCGTTGTGGTTTGCAATACACATCTCATGTGAGTGACAGGTTTTTTTATTTATTTATTTTATTTTTACAGTAATAAAAATACTTTTATTTTACTACAGTACATTAAATACATAAATAACAAAACAGTGACAAACTTAAAAGTTAAATTAAAATATGAAAATGTTTATAAATGGAAACACATTTTACAGCTTTCTTATTTTTTAAACATAACATTTTGTTTAGGTATTGTTAAACCTAAAAACAAAGGTTTATTTCCTCCAATTTATGAATACTAAATGCAGCTAAAAGAAATAGCCGATATATTAAGTAGTATTCCTTATGATAAGATTTGTCATAGATTTTAAAGCAGAGTTGAAAGCTGAGTATGATGGGAGCCTTAATAAAAGAACAGAAATCTGACCACAAACAAACGGAATAAGGACAACTCCAAAATAAATGATAAAATGTTTCAACATGTAAACCACAAAATGTACAAAATATATCAATATCACAATCTGTTTACAAGATAATAATTACAAGGGTAATATTTATAAATGAGTTTAAGAGAAATTTCTTTGGTTTTCATGCAATGGACAGGTTGTCCCGTCCTCACGCCGATAAATACATCGTCAGAGAAAAAAAAAGACATGTCGCTGCAAGAGGGAGGGGGAAGTTATTTTGATTAAAGATTATGAGGGCACGTGAATGGACCCTTTTCACAGACTGTGATGACGTATTTTAACAGTTATCAACATTGCAAATCTAGTAAAGTTCATAATATTTTTATAATTGTATTATTTAAAAAAAATTTAATACACATTTATAACGCTATACTTTGTGTTATATTACCTTGGCAGAAAATAAAAAAAAACGAATTAACACTGGGTGTTTCTAATACAACGGCTGAGGGAGTGACGGCAAATTTGACATCTTTCTTTCTTCTGACTGCTGTAATCTCTAGATTTTTTTCCTCTTTTGGAAAGTCGTGGAAATGCTATCACATTTTTCTTTTTCTATTAGGCAAATGCAGATACAAAAATTATATTTTCTGTCGTCCGTCGTCTCCCATTCACTAGAAGTTTACCCAACTATGACAACTTTCGCTTCTGAGAACCCAGGAAATGTGAAAAGGGTCCATTTTTAAAAAATGATGTGCACTGATAAATCATTTATAATAAATACTGCAATATTCCATAAAAAAAAGAATTGACGATTTTGATTTTATGGTGACTTAAACATTTCAGTCTTTTAAATGTGTAGTTTCACTCATATGCCACATCCACAAAAGCGAAAAAAAAAGAATTGGAGGGCAAACATAAAAAAAAAAAAAATGCACATTGCTGCACAATAGGCAAGATTTAAACATTAAAAATCAAGGTCAGTAGTTCATTTAGTGTTATGAGATCTGTGAATCTGTTTTGCTGGTTGACTGATTCAGTCAGGACTGTTTGAGATTCAGCTCTCAGCTGGATTTGATCAATTCTGGAAGACAGATTCTCAAATTTCCATGGTAATTGTATTTATTTATGAGATATTCAGGGTTTTTTTTTCATGCTGCTTTGTATTACTTTTCTGACGGGAATAAGAATGTACTTAATTTAACAGTCAAAACTTTAACCCATGTCTGAGCAGACTTTGGCATTACCTTGTTTCAGTGCATTCATGTGTTTGTGTGTAGATTCTTCAGGTTTTGATATGTGTCCATTGGGTCAGTTTCCGTGTGGGAATCTGTCGGTGTGTTTGCCTCAGCCGCAGCACTGCAACGGGCAGCAGGACTGTCCTAATGGAGCAGATGAAGAGAACTGTGGTAAGACTGCGGGCAAGAGCGCACAAAGACACACGTGCACTCTGAACACAAAGAATAGATGTATACAAATGCAGTCACAAGCACACGCACTACTGCAAATGTGCAGACAATGGCACATCATATTGCCATAAATGCACACATATGCATTTAGAATATGAATACTGCAAATATAAATGGCATTATCAAAATATCTGTGTGTGTTGTAGTGGATAACAGTGGTTGGCCTCATCTATTTGATGCGTTCATGAAAACAAGGGTCCAGGAGTCGAAAGAGTGCAGTGAGTATTTTCTCTTTCTCTTGTTCTCTATTTCTCTGTGTTTCTTTGAATGTGCTTGTGAATTCTTTACAGGATAAACATACCTAAAGACAAACATCAAAGGCTGATTATGTCATGTTAAATCTTGCACAGTGTTTCTCTATGATCTTGAGGTGTGAGTGTGACTTTCTGTTCACAGTTATCATTTGTTTTAAAGCCTTATTTATTAGCCAGTGCTGGGCTTTCAATATCTTTTGTATAATACTCCTAAACCCATGAATGTGAGATACTGAACAGCACTCAGTTAGATAGAACAGATCCACTGAATGTTATTATTGGGTTTTATCAATAGGTGTTAAAGATTTATTCTATTGGCAGGTGTTATCACGTGGTTTTATCATTGGGTGTTATTTGGTATGAAAATTTAGTTTATTTCTTTAAGTTTTTTTTTGATCTTTTTCACTTTATTTTTGCCTTTATAGAACAGGACAGTCAAAGACAATAAAAAGTGTTGTGCACTTCCTTTTATATTAAAGCATATTTTAATTAACTGTTTAAATGAACAAAAAATGTATGGCTTGATTCCCTTGAGGACTGAAAAAAAATGACTGAAATTTAGCAAACGTTCTAAATGTATGCTTTATTCCTTTTCCCATTTGCTTCAATTTTAAATTTGTAAAAATATCTGTCACATACTGTGCAGTTTAATCTAATGGAGAGTGAGACACAGGAAGAATGGGATACTAGAGACTTTATTGAACACAGAGAATCAACAGTAAACATTGACTAGTCCAGGTGAAAAATGCATTATAGTATATTTGTATTGTACTAAAAACATACTCAAGTACATTTTTAATGCGTTTAATAGTAGGGCCTACGTCTTTTTCACCTGGGAGGACAAACACAGAACTGCGGAAACTAAGGCCTTATATACACAGTAAATGATAACAAAACAACAAACAGGCGCGAAACTAACCATTGTAACAAACAAGGACGAGAGCTCAGGAAATCGGAACAGTGAAACGAAACCAAAACCAAAACAGAACATGACCGTTACGATACCTTTCTAAAACAACATTATATGACACTTCTCATATAACAGAATAGAACTATGAGTCTTGAAGCTTCAAGAACCCATGGAGTTGTTTGCCCCTCTTTTATCTTTGAGTGCCAGAAAGAGGGACACGGGCAGGCAATGTGTTTAGTTTAGTGAATATATTGGACACGCCTCATTGTCTCACTTCTGAAGATCAATTTGTTTTCCAAACTGCAAACAACAAACTGTTTTAAACTCTGCAACAAACCAATCCGTCACACTTCTGATTTGATTATAAAAACTTCTAAGCAAATTAGCCTAAATTAAAAACTTACCAAAAAGAGACATTTGCCTAGATGAAAGGGTGGGAAGGAAAAGAAGGAGAGACAAATTGAAACTTGACATCTCTCACAGTGTTATTTAATGAGTTTAGCTGACTAAAATAAACCGCAGAGGGTGCACAATGGTGCAAGGTTACTTCTACTTCGTACATAGTGATAGTCAGACTGTATTTCAGTGGGTGACCAGGGGGATGCTCAAAATAAATAAATAAATGTTTATTCAAAGAAAAAAGTATCTGTAAAAAAAAAAGTAATTGAAATGGACAAAAGTTATTTTAAATTGTAATAATTTTTCACAATATTACTGTTTTTACTAGATTTTTCATCAAATAAATGTAGGCTTAGTGAGCATATGAGACACTTTCAGAAAACATTAAAAAAAAAATCTGTAACTTTACAATAAGATTTCATTAGTTAACTACATTAGTTAACATGAACTAATACTCAACTGCACTTCTACGGCAATTATTAATCTTTGTTAATGTTGATTTCAACATTTATTAAAATAAAAAGTTGTATTTGTTATCATTAATTAATGCAATGTATTGCTCATGGTTAGTTCATGCTAGTTAATACATTAACTAATGTTAACAAATGAAACCTTATTGTAAAGTGCTACCAAAAAATCTTACAGACCCTAAACTTTGCACAGTAGTTTATATTATTAAACAATAAAAAATTTTATTAGCTGTGTATAATAAAAAAGCTTCCTGGAAGTGTCACTGAGGTGGCTGCTGAGTGGACTAACTTGCTTTAAAGCAGGGGTCTTCAGCAGTCGGTAAAGTTAACTTAAATTCAAGCTAATGTTAAAGAAGCTTAAGTTCTACTAAATGTTTCATTGTCCCTGTAATTGCGCAATTTGCTGTCTTTGCTCCGTTGAGAGTCAGGATCATATAAGAGCCATGTGAGTATGAGCAGAGGGCAAAAATGAAGACCTGCTGCAGCTCTCTTGAGTATCTAGTCTTCATGCAAGAGGTATTACTGCAGTGCAGCATATGGAAAAGGACAAGGCCTGAGGGAGGAAGAGCTAGGTTTAGGTTGTTTTATTGTGGAAGCAAAGCACAAGTTTTGCTTGGGGACAGTTATCTTGGAGTCTGATGATCTGACACATTCTCTCAACAGACTGCAAATAGACTGGGCTAAATGAAGTCACCAGGAAGGTCATACATACTGATTTTTAGGTCTTGTGTTTAGGGCAGCTCCATCAAAGATAAGAATCAGAACATTTCTGCACAACTTTCTTTATTAAATTTAAATCTTACTTTCTGTTGACCAAGTGAAACCATTTAACTGAAAGATTCTTAGCTCACCTATAAGCTGTATGAAGTCAGAAAAGCATTTGCTTTCTGTCTACCTCTCAGTTTACACCCATTACATTCGGCTGCCAAGAGGGCTGGTGTAATAGACTGACCTTAGTGGCATTATTACCCAGCATTACAAGGGTAGGACTGAGGGACAATCTAGAGGAAAGATCGATGGGAGAATAGGGTGATGGTGGCGACATATACTTCCAAGGGAAATATACTTATTATTAGCTTGCCGCCTGCCCTCTTCCATCACCTATCACTGAAGACACCAGCAGGCTCAGGCAACTAGTTTAATTTTCCATAGAATAAGCAACCAAATGTTTTATTTTCATCAAAGAAAGATAATGGCTTTTTCCATTTAGGGAGTGTGTATACTGCTTTTGTGCAATTGTATATAGGGGTTTTCAAAAAAGCGGACCCCTAAATAAGATGATCCCCTTGTGAGGACCCCCTTCCTATAATAAAGATTAAGTATTTTTATGTAAAGACTCATTTATATACAGTGGGGAGAACAAGTATTTGGTAGGTTTTCCTACTTACAAAGCATGTAGAGGTCTGTAATTTTTATCATAGGTACACTTCAACTGTGAGAGACGGAGTCTAAAACAAAAATCCAGAAAATCACATTGTATGATTTTTAAATAATTAATTTGCATTTTATTGCATGACATAAGTATTTGATCACCTACCAACCAGTAAGAATTCCGGCTCACAGACCTGTTAGTTTTTCTTTAAGAAGCCCTCCTGTTCTCCACTCATTACCTGTATTAACTGCACCTGTTTGAACTCGTTACCTGTATAAAAGACACCTGTCCACACACTCAATCAAACAGACTCCAACCTCTCCACAATGGCCAAGACCAGAGAGCTGTGTAAGGACATCAGGGATAAAATTGTAGACCTGCACAAGGCTGGGATGGGCTACAGGACAATAGGCAAGCAGCTTGGTGAGAAGGCAACAACTGTTGGCACAATTATTAGAAAATGGAAGAAGTTTAAGATGACGGTCAATCTCCCTCGGTCTGGGGCACCATGCAAGATCTCACCTCGTGGGGCATCAATGATCATGAGGAAGGTGAGGGATCAGCCCAGAACTACATGGCAGAACCTGGTCAATGACCTGAAGAGAGCTGGGACCACAGTCTCAAAGAAAACCATTAGTAACACACTACGCCGTCATGGATTAAAATCCTGCAGCGCACGCAAGGTCCCCCTGCTCAAGCCAGCGCATGTCCAGGCCCGTCTGAAGTTTGCCAATGACCATCTGGATGATCCAGAGGAGGAATGGGAGAAGGTCATGTGGTCTGATGAGACAAAAATAGATTTTTTTGGCCTAAATTCCACTCGCCGTGTTTGGAGGAAGAAGGATGAGTACAACCCCAAGAACACCATCCCAACCGTGAAGCATGGAGGTGGAAACATCATTCTTTGGGGATGCTTTTCTGCAAAGAGGACAGGACGACTGCACCGTATTGAGGGGAGGATGGATAGGGCCATGTATCGCGAGATCTTGGCCAACAACCTCCTTCCCTCAGTAAGAGCATTGAAGATGGGTCGTGGCTGGGTCTTCCAGCATGACAACGACCCGAAACACACAGCCAGGGCAACTAAGGAGTGGCTCCGTAAGAAGCATCTCAAGGTCCTGGAGTGGCCTAGCCAGTCTCCAGACCTGAACCCAATAGAAAATCTTTGGAGGGAGCTGAAAGTCCGTATCATCCAGCGACAGCCCCGAAACCTGAAGGATCTGGAGAAGGTCTGTACGGAGGAGTGGGCCAAAATCCTTGCTGCAGTGTGTGCAAACCTGGTCAAGAACTACAGGAAACGTATGATCTCTGTAATTGCAAACAAAGGTTTCTGTACCAAAGATTAAGTTCTGCTTTTCTGATGTATCAAATACTTATGTCATGCAATAAAATGTAAATTAATTACTTAAAAATCATACAATGTGATTTTCTGGATTTTTGTTTTAGATTCCGTCACTCACAGTTGAAGAGTACCTATGATAAAAATTACAGACTTCTACATGCTTTGTAAATAGGCAAACCTGCAAAATCGGCAGCGTATCAAATACTTGTTCTCCCCACTGTATGTATGTATGTGTGTGTGTGTGTGTGTGTGTTTGTATATATATATATATATATATATATATATATATATATACATATACATACACACACACACATACACATATATATAAATATACACTCACCTAAAGGATTATTAGGAACACCATACTAATACTGTGTTTGACCCCCTTTCGCCTTCAGAACTGCCTTAATTCTACGTGGCATTGATTCAACAAGGTGCTGAAAGCATTCTTTAGAAATGTTGGCCCATATTGATAGGATAGCATCTTGCAGTTGATGGAGATTTGTGGGATGCACATTCAGGGCACGAAGCTCCCGTTCCACCACATCCCAAAGATGCTCTATTGGGTTGAGATCTGGTGACTGTGGGGGCCATTTTAGTACAGTGAACTCATTGTCATGTTCAAGAAACCAATTTGAAACGATTCGAGCTTTGTGACATGGTGCATTATCCTGCTGGAAGTAGCCATCAGAGGATGGGTACATGGTGGTCATAAAGGGATGGACATGGTCAGAAACAATGCTCAGGTAGGCCGTGGCATTTAAACGATGCCCAATTGGCACTAAGGGGCCTAAAGTGTGCCAAGAAAACATCCCCCACACCATTACACCACCACCACCAGCCTGCACAGTGGTAACAAGGCATGATGGATCCATGTTCTCATTCTGTTTACGCCAAATTCTGACTCTACCATCTGAATGTCTCAACAGAAATCGAGACTCATCAGACCAGGCAACATTTTTCCAGTCTTCAACTGTCCAATTTTGGTGAGCTCGTGCAAATTGTAGCCTCTTTTTCCTATTTGTAGTGGAGATGAGTGGTACCCGGTGGGGTCTTCTGCTGTTGTAGCCCATCCGCCTCAAGGTTGTGCGTGTTGTGGCTTCACAAATGCTTTGCTGCATACCTCGGTTGTAACGAGTGGTTATTTCAGTCAAAGTTGCTCTTCTATCAGCTTGAATCAGTCGGCCCATTCTCCTCTGACCTCTAGCATCAACAAGGCATTTTCGCCCACAGGACTGCCGCATACTGGATGTTTTTCCCTTTTCACACCATTCTTTGTAAACTCTAGAAATGGTTGTGCGTGAAAATCCCAGTAACTGAGCAGATTGTGAAATACTCAGACCGGCCCGCCTGGCACCAACAACCATGCCACGCTCAAAATTGCTTAAATCACCTTTCTTTCCCATTCTGACATTCAGTTTGGAGTTCAGGAGATTGTCTTGACCAGGACCACACCCCTAAATGCATTGAAGCAACTGCCATGTGATTGGTTGATTAGATAATTGCATTAATGAGAAATTGAACAGGTGTTCCTAATAATCCTTTAGGTGAGTGTATATACACACACACACACACACACACACACACACACAGATCAGGCATAACATTATTCCATTATTCCTAATATTGTTTTGGTCCCCCTTTTGCTGCCAAAACAGCCCTGACCTGTCGAGTCATGGACTCCACTAGACCCCTGAAGGTGTGCTGTGGTATCTGGCACCAAGATGTTAGCAGCAGAACCTTTAAGTCCTGTAAGTTGTGAGGTAGGGCCTCCATGGATCGGACTTGTTTGTTCAGCACATCTCACAGATGCTCGATTGTAATGAGATCTGGGGAATTTGGAGGCCAAGTCAACACCTAAAACTCATTGTTGTGCTCCTCAAACCATTTCCTGAACCATTTTTGCTTTGTGGCAGGGCGCATTATCCGGCTGAAAGAGGCCACAGCCACCAGGGAATACTGTTTCCATGAAAGGGTGTACATGGTCTGCAACAATACTTAGGTAGGTGGTACGTGTCAAAGTAACATCCACATGGATGGCAGGACCCAAGGTTTCCCAGCAGAACATTGCCCAAAGCATCACACTGCCTCTGCCGGCTTGCCTTCTTCCCATAGTGCATCCTGGTGCCGTGTGTTCCCCAGGTAGGCGACGCACACGCACCCGGCCATCCACGTGATGTAAAAGAAAACGTGATTCATCAGACCAGGCCACCTTCTTCCATTGCTCCGTGGTCCAGTTCTGATGCTCATGTGCCCACCGTTGGCACTTTCGACGGTGGACAGGGATCAACATGGGCACCCTGACTGGTCTGTGGCTATGCAGCCCCATACGCAACAAACTGCGATGCACTGTGTATTCTGACACCTTTCTATCAGAACCAGCATTAACTTCTTGAGCAATTTGAACTACAGTAGCTTGTCTGCTTGATCGGACCACATGGGCCAGCCTTCGCTCCCCACGGGCATCAATGAGCCTTGGCCGCCCATGACCCTGTCGCCGGTTCACCACTGTTCCTTCCTTGGACCACTTTTGATAGATACTGACCACTGCAGACCGGGAACACCCCACAACAGCTGCAGTTTTGGAGATGCTCTGACCCAGTTTTCTAGCCATTACAATTTGGCCCTTGTCAAACTCGCTCAAATCCGCTTGCCCATTTTTCCTGCTTCTAACACATTAACTTTGAGGACAAAATGTTCACTTGCTGCCTTATATATATCCCACTCGGTGCCGTGATGAAGAGATCAATGTTAGTCACTTCACCTGTCAGTGGTCATAATGTTATGATCGGGGTGTGTGTGTGTATGTGTGTGAGTGAGTATATTATATATATATATATATATATATATATATATATATATAAAAAAAAAACACAACAAAATTATAAACGCAACACTTGTTTTTGCCCCCATTTTTCATGAGCTGAACTCAAAGATCTAAGACTTTTTCTATGTAGACAAAAGGCCTGTTTCTCTCAAATATTGTTCACAAATCTGTCTAAATCTGTATTAGTGAGCACTTCTTTCCCGAGATAATCCATCCACCTCACAGGTGTGGCATATCAAGATGCTGATTAGACAGCATGATTATTGCACAGGTGTGCCTTAGGCTGCCCACAATAAAAGGTCACTCTAAAATGTGCAGTTTTACTGTATTGGGGGGGTCCAGGGGGATCTGAAAAGTATCTGGTGTGACCACCATTTGCCTCACACAGTGCAACACCTCCTTCGCATAGAGTTGATCAGGTTGTTGATTGTGGCCTGTGGAATATTGGTCCACTCCTCTTCAATGACTGTGCGAAGTTGCTGGATATTGGCAGGAACTGGAACACGCTGTCGTATACGCCAATCCAGAGCATCCCAAACATGCTCAATGGGTGACATGTCTGGTGAGTATGCTGGCCATCCAAGAACTGGGATGTTTTCAGCTTCCAGGAATTGTGTACAGATTCTTGCAACATGGGGCCGTGCATTATCATGCTGCAACATGAGGTGATGGTCGTGGATGAATGGAACAACAATGGGCTTCAGGATCTCGTCACGGTATCTCTGTGCATTCAAAATGCCATCAATAAAATGCACCTGTTCGTTGTCCATAACATACGCCTGCCCATACCATAACCCCACCGCCACCATGGGCCACTCGATCCACAATGTTGACATCAGCAAACCGCTCACCCACACGACACATACACGCTGTCTGCCATCTGCCCTGTACAGTGAAAACCGGGATTCATCCGTGAAGAGAACACCTCTCCAAAGTGCCAGACGCCATCGAATGTGAGCATTTGCCCACTCAAGTCAGTTACGACGACGAACTGCAGTCAGGTCGAGACCCCAATGAGGACGATGAGCTTCCCTGAGACGGTTTCTGACAGTTTCTGCAGAAATTCTTTGGTTATGCAAACCGATTGTTGCAGCAGCTGTCCGGGTGGCTGGTCTCAGACGATCTTGGAGGTGAAAATGCTGGATGTGGAGGTCCTGGGCTGGTGTGGTTACACGTTGTCTGCGGTTGTGAGGCCGGTTGGATGTACTGCCAAATTCTCTGAAACGCCTTTGGAGACGGCTTATGGTAGAGAAATGAACATTCAATTCACGGGCAACAGCTCTGGTGGACATTCCTGCAGTCAGCATGCCAATCGCACGCTCCCTCAAAACTTGTGCTGTGTGATAAAACTGCACATTTTAGAGTGGCCTTTTATTGTGGCCAGCCTATGGCACACCTGTGCAATAATCATGCTGTCTAATCAGCATCTTGATATCCCACACCTGTGAGGTGGATGGATTATCTCGGCAAAGGAGAAGTGCTCACTAACACAGACAGATTTGTGAACAATATTTGAGAGAAATAGGCCTTTTGTGTAAATAGAAAAAGTCTTAGATCTTTGAGTTCAGCTCATGAAAAATGGGGGCAAAAACAAAAGTGTTGCGTTTATAATTTTGTTCAGTGTATATACTGTATATACAGTCATGTAAAAAAAAAAAAAAAAAATGTATACCCTTTTGAATTATATGGTTTTATGTATCAGGACATAAATAATCATCTAGTCGCTAACAGGTCTTAAAATTAGGTACATACAACCTCAGATGAACAACAAATGACATTACACACTGTCATTATTTAACAAAAATTAAGCCAAAATAGAGAAGCCATGTGTGACAAACTAAGTACACTTTATGATTTAATTGCTTGTAGAACTACCTTTAGCAGCAATAAGTTGAAGTAATCATTTTCTATATGTCTTTATCAGTCTCTCACATCGTTGTGGAGGAATTCTGGCTCTGTATTCTTTACAATGTTGCTTCAGTTCATTGAGGTTTGTGGGCATCTGTTTATGCACAGCTCTCCTAAGGTCCCGCCGCAGCATTTCAATCAGGTTAAGGTCTGGACTTTGACTGGGCCAGTGCAACACTTTGATTCTTTTCGTTTTCAACCACTCTGTTGTATATTTGCTGGTGTGCTTGAAATCATTGTCCTGTTGCATGACCCAATTTCGGCCAAGCTTTAGCTGTCGGACAGATGGCCTCACATTTGTATCTAGAATTATTTGGTATGCAGAGGAGTTCATGGTCAACTCAATGACTGCAAGGTGCCTAGGTCCTGTGGCTGCAAAACAGGCCAAAAAAACAACAACCCTCCATCAGTGTGCTAAACAATTGGAATGAAGTGTTTGTGCTGATTTGCTGTGTTTGGTTTTCACCAAGCGTGTCACTGTGCGTTATGGCCAAATATCTCCTCTGGACTCGTCTAGAGAGAAGAGGCTTTCTCCTGGCAACCCTTCCAAACCTGCTATACTTGTTCAGTCTTTTTCTAATTGTACTGTCATGAATTTTTCACAATTGTAATCTTTAACATGTTAACTGAGGCCGGTAGAGTCTGAGATGTAGCTCTTGGGTTTTTTGCAGTTTCCCTGAGCAGTGCATAGTCTGACCTTGGTGTAAATTTGCTGGGACATCCACTCCTGGGAAGACTGGCAACTGTCTTCAATGTTTTCTACTTGTGAATAATCCTCCTCACTGTAGAATGATGGACTTCAAATTGTTTGGAAATTGCCTTGTAACCCTTCTCAGATTGATGGCAACAATTGCTTCTCTAAGATCATTGCTGATGTCTTTCCTCCTTGGCAGTGTGTTAAAACACACCTGAATGCTCTAGACCAGCAAACTGCCAAAACTTCTGCTTTTATAGAGGTGGTCAAACTGGCTGATGATCAATTAATCAAAGACATTTGATTAGCAGCGTCTGACTGCTACTTACCCTCTTAATTTCTATGGAAACAGTAAGGGTGTACTTAGTTTGTCACACCTGGCTTCTCCATTGTGGCCTAGTTTTTGTTAAATAAACCATGACGTGCTGCGCAGGGCCGGATTAACAAAGGCTAGGTGGGGCTGAAGCCCCAGGGCCCAAGCACGGAGGGGGCCCATGAATGGCCGAGGAAATGATTGACAGCCGATCGGGAGCACCTGAACTTTTACTGGTGGGCCGCTCGCCAAACCCAACCACGCCCCCACATATTAAGCGCTGTTATTTGCTGGTGGAGTGCTGCGAGTGCATGGGAAACAAACACCAAAAGCCAGGTGATGAAACGGTGCTACCTGATTAAACGCTCGCATCAAGCAGTCGCGGAGTGAGAGCAGCTGGATCGTCTCACGCACAGCGCTGACAAACTCGTTTGGCGCTTTCGCCGTGATAACGAGCGCCAGGCAGTCACTTTTTCTATTTGAATTTGATACAAGCGCAACATCATACAGTAAAGGCTCTGTGGCAAAACTAGGTAAACCAGACTGAATAGCTCCGACCATGTAAACTGAAGTGCTGAGGAAAAATATAGACTGCCTACACAACTGTAATCATCGCTCGTCAATGTCAAAATATTTCAGATGATGACCAATCAATTTAAAGTAGGCGGGCTTTATGTCCACAGAAGACTCGCGCAACACTTCAGTAAACGATGGGAGATGTAAGTAGCAAAGCTAAACATTTCATATTTGACAGCTGTTTTAGGATAGAAATGTTAAACAACCGACAAAAATAACATTAAAAAGGGACATTAACGAAGCCAATTTAATCAGATTAGGCATAATATAATGAATGTGTGTGTAGCCTACATATTGTGAATGAATTTAATAAACTTATTTACCTAGCGTTCGTAACCTTCAGTGAATTAACTTGTCTAAGAAAATGCTTAAAATATAGGCTAAATATCAGTTGACGCTATGTTTACTTTCTTCACTGACACAGACGAAAATGAAAAGAATCTGTCAGAGCTCAGCTTTAGGAGGGGAAGAGACACTTTAAAAACTTTTACTAGGATTTACTCTTTTTTTGGTGAAACATTTTTACACTAAAAAAAAATTGATTACATTTACAAGCAGTGAAATCAATTACATTCACCGTATGAAATAAGTAAATGTACGTAAAAAAATTAAGTAGATCTGAGTAACTGCATTTGGTAAATTAACAAATAAAATTGAGTAGAAATAATTGGGGAGAAACATTTAAAAACCAGTATTTATGAGTAATATTAACTTTTATAGTATTAATATTAACTTTTTTTAATTTCCTCTAAACCTTTGTAAAATACTCCACACAACCACAGGTATACATGACATTGGCCTTTATTGTCGATGAGTACAGCAATACAGCATATTCAATATTGCCTACATTTAAACTCATGTAACAAACATATTAGAAGTAAAAATGAAACCTTTAAAAGTAATTCAGGTGTAATCAACCGGTCTGTTATCCATTTCCACCGTATCAGCACTGGTTCTCGTGCCGGAGTGGGACTCGCGCTCTGCAGGTGGACTTTGAACTTCAGACCGCCCTCCTGAGTTTCACTCATAGCCGAAGATGCTGCGACGCCACTTTGTATGTTTCACTGACTTGGCTTTTTATTGTTTTTGTTTTGTATTTTTTACTTATTGGGACCCCAGGAAGAGTAGCCACTGCCTAGGAAGTCAAATAGACAAATAAAATTAGATCATAGATGGAAAAGACCATTTACACACAATACAGGCAATTTACTAAGGAAAAATATGTTTTTTTTTAAGTTTCTTTGACAGTTAGAGCACTATGTCTTGCCCAATCTCCACCACTTTTATAGGTGTCCTCAGAGTGTGCCCATATATGTGTGTAAAATGTTGTAAATATGTCATTACGTTTTGAAGTTATAGACACTTATATTTATGAGCGCATAAACCCATGATTAGATTGTAGGGCTGTGAATCTTTGGGTAGGCAGCGAATCGATTCGATTCACGATTCATAGGTTTTTGATTCGATTCAAGAACGATTTTTGCCAATTCAGAACGATTCGATTCGAGACGATTCACATTAAAATTCGATGCGATTCGATTAATTCGATTCTGCATTTTTTAATATGCATTCATAGGATTATTAAAATGCTTCCCCCAATGTGTCTTCAGGGTGTGAATTACACAGCGGCCATCAGGGGTCAGAGAGTGGGCAAAAAAAAAAAACCTTTTGTCCATTGTTAATGTTAGTTCATATTACTTTATTGTTTTATTATTACACACTTTATTTTAATAGCCTATAAAAATGGCATTTGTAGAAATGTTCTATTACTACACACTTTATTTTAACAGCCTATAAAAAAAAAAAAAAAAAAAAAAAAAGGCATTTGTAGGAATTTACATAAACCAAAATTTAAAAAGGCTTTAAAAGTATTGTTAGTTAATGCTAACTATTGTGTAGGATAATGTTAATGGCTACACAACCTTATTAAAATGTTCTCTTTGTTCTCTTTATACGGAACATTTTCCTTATGATGATGATGATTCTGAAGAAAGCGCGCCGTCGGTCTACTGTTGCTATAGTAACGAACGCAACTTTAATGCGCATCTGATTGATAGATAAACCGCACGCTCTTATTTCAGTTTTGGTAATGCTGTAGTTACTTTAGCAGTTTCCTTCGTATATTCAGTTTAACGACATTAAGTTATATTTCATGTATCATTCATCAGAACTGTGCGTATGCATTTTAGACACCTACTACAAATGTGTTTGCTCCGTCCATGCAATACATGTGCATGAATAAGCAGGGTTTTACTTCAACTGCTCAGGTATTACCCATTTCCGTAAAACTTAGATCATGCGACGCATGCACACGCCCGATTTTGTGAAGCTGTATGCAAATCAGACAGGAAAAGGGCCGCTTTCAGCCATTTAATGGGATTTGCCATAGAAATACATCATTTTGACACCTTTTTAACCGTTATAGCGCCACCAAGCGGCCAGTCGCCGCGTCCTTTTTCACGCGACCAGAGAATGAGCCCTTACATAGGCGTTCTGAGTTTGGTGAAAATATCTCGTTCCGTTCACGAGTTATAGCCAATTTAGTGAAAGTGGCTCCTCCCACTTCGAATGTTTTGCCGGCCCTTAGGGACGGTGAACCCATATTTCCACTTTTTTTTTTTGATAACTATTGGCATTCAGACTCCAGAGAATCTTGCTGCACTGGTTTGGTTCCGGTCAGGCCAAAAACCTAGGACTAGTTCGCAAAAGTAGGTTTTTGGAAAAAGCCAAAATAGCCGAAAATTTTCCCCAGGTGACGAGCCAATCCGATGCATGCATTTTGTCCGTCTTAAGCCAAGGATTCCAACGATATGACACTTGAGCCTACGCCTAACGGTTTAGGAGTTATGAGCCATTTCGTACTTTTGACTGCTGTAGCACCCCCGTCAGGGGGTGACGTTTGTAGTCGGTTTGAGTACTACCAGCCCTGAAAGTTTCAAGTCTCTACGACTTACGGTTTGGTCTGCCCGATCAGTTTTAGATGGAGAATGATGCATCATGGGAAAATTAACAATTACAATAGGGTTTCAGCACTTGAACCCCTAATAATAATAAAAATCCTTACAATTACAATAGGGTTTCAGCACTTTGTGCTTAAACCCCTAATTAAAGCTGCAAGCAGCATTTATCGGGGTTCAAGCATTTAAGGTCTTTATGCTGTTAGGGTTTATGTCAACCTGAAATGTATTGCTGACACCATAGAATATGCAAGTCTCCTTCAGGTTTCACATTACTCAATGTGGCACAATTGTCAATACCAATAGAAATGAAGTGATGAATTTTGACAAAATGTGATTGTAAATGTTATAATAGTGATTTTATAATGTCTAAATATGAATTATAGAGCAATATTAGTGAGTATGACAAAATTACTTTTAACCAGCAGGTGGCAGTAGAGGATAAGTCATTGGCTCACTTTCATTTTTAAAGTGTCTGTTTTTTGTTTCAAAGTACATTTTCCATGTTAAGTCTATTAAACGTGCTTACACACATTTTTTTGTAGATACAGGTATTTAAAAAATAAATGAGAAAATACTTATTTCAGGTTTCCCCTTTAAAACACCATGTTCAGGTCTCATTGTAATGTGTTATAATTGCAAAAACATACCTCAAATCAACAAATTAAGTGTTAAACCTCAACAAAATGTAATGTGTAATGTTATAATGATTTTATAGTTTAAATTATACTTGAACTATACTAGTGAGAAAAATGAGCCAATGAGTGGTCTTCTGTTGCCCTCTGGTGGTTTTATGGCAATTGCAGGGAACATGCAATTATAATGACAGGGAAATTGTCAGTTTTCACCTTTTTAACTGTTATAGAGGCATCATTTGCCCGAAATCAACGGAATTTTGCATGCTTGTTTAGAGTCATATGGCACATGTGCTTACTTAATTTTAAGAAGATCTGAGCATTGTTTGAGGAGTTATAGGTTTTTGGAGACACTTGGACAAGGCCTCATATTGAAATGACCCTGTTATAGCTACCCAAAGGGTAAAGTTCAACACTTTTTTAATAACTTTTGATCAGCAGAGTCCAGACAATCATGCGGCAGTGGTTTGGTTCCGATTGGGCAAAAAACCTAGGACTAGTTCGCAAAAGTAGGTTTTTAACAATCATGAATATTTAATGAACGATTTGATTGACATCAGTGGTTCTTGAGGCAAAGTTGTTCAACATGAGATCTATCAAATGATATGCATATTGTGTGGATTTGTCAAACATCACGTAATTACAGAGCCGTAAAATTAGTTAGCGCAAACTAGTGGCCGATTTCTTACAAAATTCTCAGACCTCTTGGAGCATGAGTTGAACATGCCACCGAGTTTCATTCCGATCGGCCTCCGTTAACCTTGTCTAATAGGTGCTCAAATTTCATTGGCTGATGGCGGGCATGTTTTTTTTTTTTAGATACGTCAATATCCTCATATCCTATTGTGGCGCCTTGGACAAAGACAGGGCATACCAATTTTCAAGTTAACCGGACTAACGGTCGGCTGGTTATAGCCATTTTCATGCTTTTTTCATGTTATAGTGTTACCAAGTGTCCAATCGGAGCATTTTTTTTTTTTTTTTTCACGTGACCAAAGATTGAGCCCATACACGTGTACTGATTTCCATACGAGAAATGAAATCTGAGATACATGTTTTGTTCGTCTTGAGCTCTGGGTTCCAATGATATAAGATACTTGACAAACGGTTTAGGAGTTATGAGCAATTTCACGCTTTTGATTGCTGTAGTGCCACCTATTGGCCAATCGAGGTAATTTGAAAGATTATTTTACCCTTTGGTGGACAAACATGCACCTATACAAAAAAAAACAACCTTTTTTTAAATGTATAGTGAAGAATGTTAGAGCACCGTGGATTAAGAATGAGTTGAATAATATTAGGGTACAGCAAACAGAACTGGGAACAAGGAGGACTGGAAAGTGTATTGCAAAGTAAGAAATCAAGTAACTAAAATTAATAGGAAAATAATGTTTTACTTAATGTTTTAAGTTAAAAAAAGTAAATGTAAATCTGATGGTAAAATAGTCAAATTCCTTTTATTTAAAACGTGACTCATTTCAAATGAAACCATATGTAATTGTAAATTATTTTGATGATTTTTTTTCATAAAGTTGATAAATTAAGAAATGAAATGTTTAGCAGTTTGCCACATCTTTTATATCAGTATTGAAAAAGGGATTTTTTTTGTTTAGCTTGGAAAGATGCAAAGGTTATTCATCTACAGAAAAAGGCAGCACTGGGTTTTAATGGTCATTATAGTCGACAAGTAAGTTTGCTCGCAGTTCTTAGCAAAGTTTTGAAAATGATGGTTTGTGAGCAAATTCAATTCTTATTTAAGGAGAATAATTTGCCCTCTAATTTTCAGCATGTATGACGGACACTCAACAGGAACAGCATTACCACAGATTCTGTTATCCTAGCACAGATTGTTGACAACTTAGGAGCAGTATTGTTAGATTTTATTTTAAATTTACTTCTCATACTGTACATTGGTTTGAAGTTATCTGTCTAATAGGGGACAATGTGTATTTTATAATGGAAGTTATTCAGATGTGAAAGAGTTGCAATGTGGTATGCCTCAAGGAAGTTGTTTAGGACAATTATTTTCTATTTTACCAATGATCTTCCTCTTGTTTTAAAGTGTGCACAGACAGTCATGTATGCAGATGATACAACATTATATTTAACTGCAACATCAATTAAGCAGTTGTCTACTGCTTTGGACGAGGAATTACAATTGGTCATAAAGTAGGTACAGAATAATAAGTTGGTTCTAAACTTGACAAAAAAAAAAAGCTTTTAGATTTAAATTTAAACCACAGTTAAATCTGTCTGTAAAGAGTTTGCCTATTGAAGGAAATAAGACTTGTTAGAGTTATATTAGACAGTAGGCTGAAGTGGTCAAAACTGTGGTAACATATAGCATGTAGTGAGCAACGTAACTGATGCGCTACACCCAGTAATGATGTTCAGTATCGGGCAATTAAACCAGAAGCAAGGAATGGCTACTGGAGCGAGGTAAAGATGCGACAAGTGAGTGAATAGTCTGATTCAGATTAAAGATTATATTATTAAAAGAATTTGTTCTCTTTGTAATTTATTTCAATCAGATAAATCATAGGTTTGAACAATCAATTAATGAGTTCAGTAAATCAAAACATTTGTCAAGTCTTCTATTGTTTTTTCTAGGACAAGATTTCAACAGCTTAACAGCTTTCAATTTGATTTGATGGGGTTTCACACTTTTCACACAATGTGTAAATAAAGTAGATTCTCCAAAAAAAAACACTGTGTCTGTATCTTTCAATTTGACAAGTAATTTACAACAATAAACCCTCAAACAAAATATATTCAATAACCCAAATGTAAAATGTTATTAAAGTAATTCAATGTTTGATTTGACCCAAAACATAGAATATAATTCAGAACTCCTTCCAATAAATCACTTTCCCTTCATAGAGTAAACAGCACATTTAACATGAATTGGAAATACAGAAACAAATGAATTGACTCGGTTGAACAAAGTACATGAATGAATCGACTCAGTTGAACGAATTAGCGAACGAGTTCGCAAATCAAATGATTCAGTTCAAAGAGTTGTTGAACTCCCTTTCGATCAGTTCAAGTTCAAAAAATAGTCTCTCCTTTTCGAAAGCAAAAATCAAACGGATTCAACGAAATAAAACCTTTTGTGTCTAAAAAACAATAAAAATTGTAATTCTCCTACCAGTTGATGATTTCAAAAAAAAAAAAAAAACACAGTTCAAAGGGAAAACAGGTCCATGGGCAGCTCGTCATTTGTGCACATTTAATCACGTCCAACACAGACCATTCCTCTCCAGAGGATTGTATTTGGCACAAAACAGGAAAGATAGAAGATAGAAGGGGGAAAAAACCTAGCCTTGCAAAAGATAAGGCAAACACAATATCTTTCATTAAGACTTCCCATAATGAATTATATACACACAGCTCAAATGACACATTAATCCAACTTTCCAACAGTTATTAGACGCTTATAAATCACTTTTGGATTCATTTTCATGACACAATTAGCATTTTTACACAGCTTTAGCCCGTGTGCTAATCAGTTCAGCTCGCGCTGTGTGTGCACGCGGCCTACTCAACTCTGCTCAGAACGAATCATTTCAGAAACTCTGACATTTCCTTTACATAATATCAGAGTAATATCTGACATTTCACTCACCAAAGCCAGATAGAATCACTATTTCAGATTATTCTGAAATACACTCTGGATCCGATCCATCTCTAAATCTCCGATTTTCACTAAACTCTTTCTCTCCGACGACAAAAGTTCAGATGACGCATCCAAAGTCTAACTTTCCATGTCTACACAATCACAATTTTCGTTAGATTAGCGTTCAGCGCAGAGTGTTTCTGGAGAAACGCTCTCTCGTTTGGTCTGCTCTGATCTGACTTCCTGAGTGACAGCGGCGCCCGCGGGACGTGAATGCACCGCTACTATTGGCTCACAGGAGTGTCAGTCACTGCAGCACAATCATTGATTGGATGAATCTCTTTCCCTTCTAGAACACTTTCATTCAAGTTTTATGAACTTTTTACAACTTTTAACTCATTTACTGGTGGTCAGGGTTACCCGGGTTACAAACAGTTATGGGAAGAGGTTTGTCAGTTATTAGAGATGTGCAAACTTTTTACTACAACACTGTATTTCTTAAATTGTGCAATGGTTCTTAGATTATTGCCCAGTGGTGTGGTTGAGTGCATCAAGTAACAGAACAGTCCAGAACAGAGCCCCACGACTTACTTTAAAACTGTAATAGAAGGGCTAATATAATAAGAATGCACAAAACTTTAGGATGGCCACTGGTGAAATATTGTCTCTCTGCTTTGTTTTATAAGATATATTTCTGTCTAGAGTTCCTAATGTCCTGTAATGTCAACTTTTATATAGTAGTACTAATCATAATTTCAACACCTGACATGCATCAAAGGGATGTTTTTTACTTCCTGTTTCGAAAACTACTTTAAAACAACGTAGTGCAACGTATAGATGAATGGAAATATGGAATGATTTACCATCGGATATTACATATTTTAAGTAAAATATTTTTTAAAAAGTTTTTCAAAATCTTTAAAGGAACATTTCATGGCACAATATATAGTAAATTGTTCCAAATTTTGATATTTGGAATGAATTTGGGGTTTGTATGTTTCATTGACTTTTTACTGTAGTGGATTTAATGTAGTTTTGTATTTTTTACTTGTTGGGACCTCAGGAAGAGTAGCCACTGCCTAGGTACTGGGTAATGGGGATCCAAATAAATAAATAAACTTAGATCATAGATGGAAAAATACCTTTTACAGCCAATTTACTAAGGAAACATTTTTTAATTAAAAAAATTAAATTTTTTAATGTTTTTTTTTTTTTAGCAGTTATAGCACCAATCTCCCAATCTCCACCACTTTGGAGGTGGTGTGTCAAATTTGTTATAAATATCTCATTTCATTTTGAAGTTCTAGACCAGGGGTGTCCAAAGTTGGTCCTGGAGGGCCACTGTCCTGATGAGCTCCAGCTTGCCTCAACACACCTGTCTGGAAGTTTCTAGTATGCCTATTAAGACCTTGATTAGCTGGTACAGGTGTGTTTAATTGGGGTTGGAGCTAAACTCTGGAGGACAGGAGCAGGATTGGACACCCCATTATAGACAGTTACAGTATATTTATGAGAGTATATAAATGACCCATGGGCAACATTGATTGGATTTCACTTCCTATCATAATTTTGACATTTGGATGTTATTGTTTAGCTATCGACCTATGTTTTCAAATTTCCTGTGGTTGTTTTTTCTCAATCGGACTAGCTGTTTCGAAGATAATCGCAAAAGTTTTGTAAGCGTTCAATGACACCGTTACACAAACCATAAGGCAAAGCCTGCCATGTTTGGTATTGTTGGACTTGGCAAGTATTCAGGAGTCAAAGGAGGTGACTCCTGTGAAAAACACTGGCTTGAAACTTCTCAGGCTCCTACAGGGCATTGTGCCGATTATGCATACTGAGTTTTTTGAGATATGCCAATGTTCTCATAGACTATCATGGCACCCTGGACAAAGACAATGCATGCCAATTATTATCAGACTAATGGTTGGGTGCGGTTATAGCCATTTTCATGAATTTTTTTCCTGTTACAGCGCCACCAAGTGGCCAATCGTCGCAATTTTTTTCATGTGACCTAAATTTGAGCTCATAGACATGTGAACCGAGTTTAGTGAAAATATCTCATTCCGTTCAAAAGTTATAGTCATTTTAGTAAAAGTGGCCCTGGAGACATTGAACAATTTGGTTCCCCTTAGCGACTATGAATCGAAATTTCGAATTTTTTTCGTAATTATTGATATACTCTCTCCAAAGAACATTTCTGCAGTGGTTTGGTTCCGATCAGGGGAAAAACTTGGGAGTAGTGCGCAAAAGTTCTCTGAAGGGCGACCCAATCCGAGGCATGCATTTTGTCCGTCTTGAGCCAAGGATTCCAACGATATAAGACACTTGAGCCACTTGAACACTTTTTTTTTTGATAACTATTGACATTCAGACTCCAGAGAATCTTGCTGCACTGGTTTGGGTCCGGTTGGGCCAAAAACCTAGGGCTAGTTCGCAAAAGTAAGTTTTTGGAAAAAGCCAAAATAGCCGAAATTTTTCCCCAGGTGACGAGCCAATCCGATGCATGCATTTTGTCCGTCTTGAGCCAAGGATTCCAACAATATGACACTTGAGCCTACGCCTAACGGTTTATGAGTTATAAGCCATTTCGTACTTTTGACCGCTGTAGCACCCCCGTCAGGCCGATCGGGGCGCGCCTCGGTGACGTTTGTAGTCGTTGTGAGTACTACCAGCCCTGAAAGTTTCAAGTCTCTACGACTTACGGTTTGCTCTGCCCGATCAGTTTTAGATGGAGAATGATGCATCATGGGAAAATTAACAATTACAATAGGGTTTCAGCACTTCGTGCTTGAACCCCTAATAATAATAAAAATCTTTACAATTACAATAGGGTTTCAGCCCTTACGGGCTTGAACCCCTAAAAAGCGACTGCCTGGCGCTCGTTATCACGGCGAAAGCGCCAAACGAGTTTGTCAGCGCTGTGCGTAAGACGATCCAGCTGCTCTCACGCTGCAAACCATGAGCAACCATCTCCCGAGCAGGCGATGTCAAGTACCTCTCAAGTCTTACGCATTCACCATGAGACACACGCATTTCAACCAGTTAACACGCCACACCTTGTATTTCTCACGCTGAGAAAGGATAACTTGTCCCTCTATATAGAACAATTAATGGACAATTGTACAATTAATATACAATTCAAGCAAGTACAACACCCCAATATTTGGTTAATGGAAACATGAATCAGGCTATTAATTATATACATCGCGCGTTCTGAGCTTTTATAAGCACCAAGTTACCGTACGAACGGAACGGACCAATTATCTGCGCAACATGACTGAAGCCCGGTTTATTTAATTGTGCATGCATGGCGCGCGAATCTCCGTAAACTCTGCGAGCGTTCACCAGCGCGCTCCAAAAGTGTGGTGAGTTGTGCCAGCCGTTCCTATCGCAACACTGAGTCTGAGAAAACATCATCCTGCACCAACATAAATTAAGCGTTTTAAACTACTCATGACCACCTTTACTAGAATTCACATTCTATTGTATTTATTATGGTAAATGTTGACTAACTTGTTGTAGAATTTATAATAGATTATCAGTTAAGGGGATATATTTTTCACTAAGATTTATATTACAACTGTGGCATGTTGTGGCTATAGTTTCTATGTGTAGGATGCTATTTTTCATAACAAATGCTATAGATAAAAAAAAGTTAACATTGGCCTTAGCATGTTAATGAGGATATATCAGTGGTCTCACCTGTAATTATTTTAATTACTTGTTACTTATTAATTGTAATTACTTTGCATGTGGATGTTACCACAAACGATTTTGCAAAAATAAACCCTAAATGGTTCACACCTCAACCCCCCCAATTATTATTGATGTAGTCAAAAACGCTCCAACTGCTTTTGTAACCAGAAGCTTTAAAACATACCTTTATTGGTACTTGACATCGCCTGCTCGGGAGATGGTTGCTCATGTTTTTTCCCCCTTTCTCGGTCGCGTGCCACTGGCTTAAAACGAGCTCTTCTGATTGGCCGAAATTCTCTGCTCTCTGAACAGGGCCTGCCGCTGCCTCACAGATGCAGAAATCACTTTTGCTCCACATTTCACGTAGTATATGGTGCAAAAGTGAGAGCGCGCGGAACTTGTCATTTGAAGGCGAAAAAACTGCGTTTGAGATTGTGTTAGAAAAATATCCAAGAAAAGTAATGCATTTGTAACCAAATATTCTACAAGTGTGCAACTCTCATTGCATGGATTCACATATTAATTTGCGGATGTGCAAAATTTGTCCGTGACTTCACAAATGTGAGCGTATGAGTTTCTTCATGTGTGATTTGTAGAATAGGCTTTGTGCACCTGCAGTGAAGAATGTGTGAAGGTGTAACTGTTGTGTTGTGTTTGTAGGTGAAAAAAAAAGTTTACAACTCCTAAAAGATTTTTCTCTGTGACTTTAAATTTATTGATACACGTGTGGATATGCTCTACAGCTACAAATTCCACTCTCACACGTGTTCAGTTGTTTTGCACCAAAAATACCTTCATAAACATTGAATAAATATCTTTTCGTCAGGTTAAATACTGATAATTGATCACTCAAGCCCCTTTACCCAAACCTCTATACTTAACCGTCGGACTCGCACATCTGTCATGTTTGTAGTTTTTTTTTAACACTTTTTATCCGCGTTTGTAGTTCTAATCAAATCCTCGTCCAACTCGCAATGGGTTGTGGGCAATATCAGCCCTTAGAGTGTGCGTCGATCTGCACTTAGAATTCTGACCGGAAATAGTAGCCCATCCAGGTATCTTTGGAATACTCTTTTCAACATACTAGATTTGGGACATACTAATTCTATTTTCGAATACTGTTTAGGACGGATAGTATGCGAATTGGGACGCACCAATGGTGTAATATGTCATGCGTTGTTGTTCATCTGAGGCTGTATTTACCTAATTTTAAGACCTGCCAAGGGCCAGATCATTTTTTATTATGTCCTGATCAAGTGTGCCGCACAAGTCCTGAAAAGTGAAGCCAAAACGTTCCGATTGCCCCAGGTGGCTGGTCCCAGTATAGGTCATAAACCCCACCCTCTCCATGTAATCGAAAGGGACGTGAGGCAAACTAAACAATCAAATTGCACTTCAAATACATTTTTTCCCAAAGATGGTTTCTGTAATTTTAGGTAGTTTTTATCACGCTGATGTATGTTCAAGTGTCCGTTTTTTAAATAAGTTTGGTTTTAGTTATTTGATGCTATAAAAACGGGGGTGTGACGTCATGATTGACAGCTGTGATTGACTGATTCACTGAGGCACCAACAGACTTTTTTGGGGATTTTCGGGAGGAGATTTAACTTTAATTTCTACATTTCCATAAGTGAAGGTGCGTCGTCCATCTTTTTTTACAGTCTATGTTTCTGATACATAAAACCATAGAATTCAAAAGGGTCTACATTATTTTTCACATGATTGTATGTATATATATATATATATATATATATATATATACAGTATACTGTACACTCACCTAAAGGATTATTAGGAACACCATACTAATACTGTGTTTGACCCCCTTTCGCCTTCAGAACTGCCTTAATTCTACGTGGCATTGATTCAACAAGGTGCTGAAAGCATTCTTTAGAAATGTTGGCCCATATTGATAGGATAGCATCTTGCAGTTGATGGAGATTTGTGGGATGCACATCCAGGGCACGAAGCTCCCGTTCCACCACATCCCAAAGATGCTCTATTGGGTTGAGATCTGGTGACTATGGGGGCCATTTTAGTACAGTGAACTCATCGTCATGTTCAAGAAACCAATTTGAAATGATTCGAGCTTTGTAACATGGTGCATTATCCTGCTGGAAGTAGCCATCAGAGGATGGGTACATGGTGGTCATAAAGGGATGGACATGGTCAGAAACAATGCTCAGGTAGGCCGTGGCATTTAAACGATGCCCAATTGGCACTAAGGGGCCTAAAGTGTGCCAAGAAAACATCCCCCACACCATTACACCACCACCACCAGCCTGCACAGTGGTAACAAGGCATGATGGATCCATGTTCTCATTCTGTTTACGCCAAATTCTGACTCTACCATCTGAATGTCTCAACAGAAATCGAGACTCATCAGACCAGGCAACATTTTTCCAGTCTTCAACTGTCCAATTTTGGTGAGCTCGTGCAAATTGTAGCTTCTTTTTCCTATTTGTAGTGGAGATGAGTGGTACCTGGTGGGGTCTTCTGCTGTTGTAGCCCATCCGCCTCAAGGTTGTGCGTGTTGTGGCTTCACAAATGCTTTG
This sequence comes from Coreius guichenoti, assembly GCA_039654105.1. Classification (NCBI taxonomy): domain Eukaryota; kingdom Metazoa; phylum Chordata; class Actinopteri; order Cypriniformes; family Gobionidae; genus Coreius; species Coreius guichenoti. The sequence continues at coordinate 25,955,931 of CM077169.1, read as the reverse complement.
CTGCATACCTCGGTTGTAACGAGTGGTTATTTCAGTCAAAGTTGCTCTTCTATCAGCTTGAATCAGTCGGCCCATTCTCCTCTGACCTCTAGCATCAACAAGGCATTTTCGCCCACAGGACTGCCGCATACTGGATGTTTTTCCCTTTTCACACCATTCTTTGTAAACTCTAGAAATGGTTGTGCGTGAAAATCCCAGTAACTGAGCAGATTGTGAAATACTCAGACCGGCCCGTCTGGCACCAACAACCATGCCACGCTCAAAATTGCTTAAATCACCTTTCTTTCCCATTCTGACATTCAGTTTGGAGTTCAGGAGATTGTCTTGACCAGGACCACACCCCTAAATGCATTGAAGCAACTGCCATGTGATTGGTTGATTAGATAATTGCATTAATGAGAAATTGAACAGGTGTTCCTAATAATCCTTTAGGTGAGTGTATATGTGTGTGTGTTTTGTTAAGTTTATTACGTTTATTAAGTTTTCTGCCCACAGACCCCAGTGTGAAAACCCCAGTTTATACAGTTATTCAGTAGTACAACAAAACTGTAGGTGAATGGCTGGTTGGGCCTGTCAGAGGCTGTCTTTCTAACTGCAGATGTTATGCAGCACTTAATGGGATTTCCTCCTAGTTATGCTTGTCTCTCCAGAGCTTTGGGCATAATGTTAGCGATAGACTGCTGCTGCTTTCAGGAGGAAGCTGTCCTGTGTGGGCTGAGAGGGGCTCCCAGGGGTTTGATACTGCTCACAACACTGTACTGTAAAACCTGTAAAAAAGAAAAAATAGCTGGCTGAGTTCTGAAGAGGTTGGACATGGTGGTATGGCTGTTTTAAATGCATTCACTACTGCAAGCCTTATATTTTGTTTTATATTTTGAGGAGTTGAGTCAAGAATTCTGAAGCAAAAGTGACTGAACCACCCCCCCCCCCCACCCCACCCCCGCCCTGCAATTTTATGTTTCAACCACAGATGGTGATAGAGAGAACAAAGTTCTGAAGTGCAGCTTTCATTAAAAACCACTATGTATTTAAAAGGATACATTTCTGTCATAATTTACTCACCCTTAAGTTGTTCCAAACCTGTATAAATTTCTTTGTTCTGCTGTACACAAAGGAAGATATTTGGAAGAATGTTTGTAACCAAGCAGATCTCGGCCCTCATTGACTACCATAGTAGGGAAAAAAATACTATGGTAGTCAATGGGGGCCGAGATCTGCTTGGTTTTCTTGTGGCTGTCAAAATATTTTCAGTCAAAGCCAATTTTATGATATTTTTATTCTTTGCAGGGCAAATAGAAAAACAGAGAAAAGCTATTTACAATAGCACAATGTTGCAGACAATAAATACACAAGGGATAATAAATATAGATTATACACATTAGACAAAGTAAGCATAAAGCAGCTAGAGCAACATCCTTTAATGATGACAGTGAATTAGTACAGAAATCATTGCCATTTAGAGGTTGAGGTATAATGTAGATCATTGAGTATATTATTAATTATTAAATGGCTTGTGCAACAAATGACGCAATGTATGTGCAAAATATGTAGTACAGGTATGACATGCAGGGTTGAATTCTGACTCTCAGTTGAAAGAAAATGCTCTCATAGATGTTCCTTAGCCTCGGGTCTGACATGGGGTCTTTCCCGTCATAGTGATGTACTGGCCAGTTTTTACTATCAGTTACAAGGCCTTCCTGTTGGCACCAAAACAACCCTAGTTGGATAGTGAGTTTGTCACTCTCTACAAGCCCTGCGGAACATTGGTGGGACGAAATGTTCCTATGCGAAGTTTGTTGATTAGGATGTGATGTAAGTTGTGTTGAAAGCTGCATTAGAATCAATGCATCCTGACGTGGGGATATTTATTTTCCAGGTGACTGAGTGTGAGACGGATAGCGGTTGTTATGGCATTTTCAGTTGAGTGGTTATTTTTGTAGGTGTTCTGGTGAAGGTCCAGCATAGCTGAGATGGAGGCTTTGATATATTGCCATGACCTGCTGCTCAAAGCACTTCATAGCAATGGAAGTGAGTGCCACAGGGGAATATTCAGTCAGGAAACTTTCACTGGAATGATGGTAGACTTTAAGCAGGTTGACGGCAGTGGTGGATGGGGTATACAAATCCTGTAATTGAGTTCAAGTACAGATACCCTAAAATTGTACTCCAGTAAAAGTATTAGTAGTCCTTTGAAATTTCTAAGTAAATTCAAAAGTTTACTCAAGTGGCAAAAGTACTTGAGTCCTTTATTTATTTATTTAGTTGGTTAGTTAATATACTCCATAATCCTGCTTAAAATACCTATTTGAAGAGGGAGGTCTCAGTCTGACATTATTATGAATTATTATGAGTCAGCTTTCTTTAGCACTGAGAATCATGTTACTTCTGGTTCTTGGTTCATTCTGAATAGGGCAAGACCAAACAGCAATTTGTACAGTTGAGATCAATGCATTCAGATCAGTCGAATTCACAGATTAATAATAAATAGCCTACGATTTGTGAATCGGTTCAACCTATTCATTGAAAAGAATCTGTTCAAAAGAATGCTTCATTCACAAATTGGACATTGTTCTCAAGTCTTGGAGCAGGTCTTAATTTCTTCAATTTATGGAATAAAGATAATCGGTATGTTTTAATCAAATGTAGTGGAGTAAAAATATTTATTTAGATATTATGCTTTGGAATGTAGTAATGTATTATGCCTTTTTTATTCAGCCCTAAATAAACACTTAAAGGACAGATTTACTAAACAGGGCAAATTAGCGTTAGAGCGCAATTTCAAAAAAGCGCCGATGGGAGTGGAAAGTTCTGTGTGTGATCTACTGACAAATAGTGTGGTGCAAGTATGACGTCACTTTGTAGGCCAACTGGCAGTTAGCATCACACTGGTTCCTTCGACGAAAACCCAATAGGATTTTTCCATAGGCTTTTGGATTATCGCAAAAAACAAGATCTGTGATCAACAAAAGTTTATGATACTTGCACGTTTTGTCCATCATGATAATTATCACAGATGAACACAACTTTTATGAATTTTGAAGCCTAAATGCAGTTGCCAGAAGTAAAAAGCTAAAGGTAGGCTATAAACGAACTACACCACGGACCCACGATTTCAACGTCACCATCACTAAGTTTCTGACAACTCTTTCAGTTTTTATCTAAAAACATTTTCCCAGAACGTTTGAAATAGAATAGTTTATAAGAGCACAATTATGAGCATAATGAGGCTGTAAAAGCGGACTGAGTTTACCTGTTCGGCGTGATGACGTTTAATCTCCTCGACAGCCTCTGTTGTCCCATTTAGCCGCTTGTTAGCAACAGCCTTTTTCAAGACACATAACAGCTTCAAAAAAATCACAAGTGAGGTAATACTGATGTATTTTATGTCGTAGAATAAAATGTCAAAGTGTTTTGAGCTTGTGTTCACCACAGGCCTTATTTCAGCCATTTAACCAAAACCCCATTCAAAAAACCCATTGACTTCGGGACGATGGAACCGGAAGTGCTAAAATGCTGACTCACTTCCGCGTTTTGGCCTACAAAGTGATGTCATACCTGCACCACTCTATTAAAGAACACATATGCTGCTGGATCATTTGCATAATGACCAGCGCAATCAGGAGCAGCTCAAATAGCGTCTGGTTTAAGACATGCTTTTTTTGGGTGTCAAATAATGGCGCAGATACCAGTAAATTGACGAGCGTAAACCTAAGTAAATCACCTTGCATGATTCAATACTCTCCTCCCATAATTTTTGCGTCTGAAAGGAAAACTCCTAGAAATACATACGCAATAAAGTCAGCCACAAAAATAACCCTGTCCATGCCTTTTCGGTGCTAATTTTTCACTGCGTGTCTTTAGTAAATGACAGTCGTTTTTTTAACGGCAGAAGAAGGTATGCGTTGGTGCAAGCTGTTAGTAAATCTGTCCCTAAGAGTACTAAAGAAACCCCACAGGAAAACTGTGGATGCTCTTCCTGACTGTCAAGCTTAGGTTAGGTGAGACAGACCCAGTTGTCTCAGACCCTGAATGTGTCAGAAAGTGATTTTCAAACTCACTTGGGAATTAAGCTGTCTCAAATGTGTTGAGTGGGTTGAAAGAGGTGAAACTACATTCTCTGTCAAACTTTGTGAGCTATAATGGACAAACAATATGTGAGAAGACCGTAGCAATGTTTTTGCAATGAATGCTTTAGAATTCTAAATATTATTTCGCAGATTTTTCTTTGTTCTGCTGGTAGCCACATTGAAAATATTGTCTGTGTTTTTGATGAGGTGGTCAGAGGTGTGATTTTCATTTTTTTTTTTAACTTACATTATTAAAATTACTCACCAAAAAATCTGCATTGATTTTGTTCCCCTGCTCTCTGATGATTTTAAAATCAAAACCAGTTAATGTGCTGAATTTATTTTGTGGGATAAGCAAAAAGCGAAAAAAGAATAAAAAGTTAAAACGAGTGTGATGCACTTTTGTATGAATCGAACAAGTATACAACTGGAGCAGTGTAATACATTAATGAGAAATGTGAAAGAATTTGGAGGTAGGATAGGACATTTCTACAGTAAATGCATGGGGACTTTACATTTAAATCATTATTCTCTTTTTTGTCTGTCTGTCTGATTTCAGCTTCACATCAATACACATTGTTTACGCATGCAATTTAACTGGATCAAGCATGAAACAGCAATTTATTTAACTAGTAAACAAAAGCTTTCAAATGGTCATGGTTGTGATGCCCTGCTGTTTTAAATGGATTGAACAAGGCATGAAAAGAACTGAAGCACAGATTTTATTCACTAATGGGAAACACAAAAGGGCTTTGAGACTACAAAAGTGTGTTTTGTCATGATAATGGCAGGAGTTATCTATTTGGGAAGAAATAAGGTAATCTGTCTCTTTGTCTCTTTCATGAAATTCTTTATCATATATTTTTTGAAATACAAAGTCAATATCCATCAGTACAGTCCCTGCACATGAACCATTATTGCCTGTCTCATGAACACACACACACACACACACACACACACACACACACACACACACGGACTGTCAATGGATTCTAATTATACACTTACTACCTTTACAAGTACACATTACCATTCTTATCTAAAATGAAATGAAATTTCCTGTCCAACCATATTCATTATTAATATGGATGCTTTTAAATAGTACCATACAGCATTTATTTTCAATAATCAGTATTCTTGTGGGTTTTTAATGGCCTGTTTCTGTGTGTGTGTTTTCAGTGTTAGATGTCTATCCAGATGTGTGTCATTGTGAGGGTCGGAAGGTGAACTGTAATGGCAAAAACCTCCTCCATGTGCCTGCTGTGTCATCTAATGTAACTGCACTGTAAGTATAACACCAGCAGAGAGCAAGAGACCCTCACCTCTATTATACATTACAGTCGGCATGAAACTGAAGTTGTGATAGTCTTTTCTTTCCTATTGTGAAAACAAAATGTTGGGGCGGGACTGTTCCATGAGGAATTGATCGTTATGGTTTGCTATTGCTGTCATCTGATGTGACAGGTTGTCCCGCCCTCACAGCAGTAAACATGTCATCAGAAAAGAGATGTTGTCATTTTGATTAAAGATTATGAGAGCACATGAATTTGTAAAAAATAAATAAATAAAAACTGATGTGCACGGAGAAATCATTTATAAAAAAATACTACAATATTCCATAAAAAAGGAAAAAGAATAGTCAATTTTGATTTCATGGTGACTTTAAGGCAGGGCTTGTCAGGTTTGATGGTTTTATAGGGGATTTGGGTACTGGTCATTATGGAAGGCAAGCTGGCTTACCAGCAAAACCCACTAGGACCAGCAACCCACCTTAGGCTGGGAACGAGACGCAGATCACTATATTTATACCATGGTCTGTCTGAATACTCAATTCTGATTAGCTGGAAGGTGTGCAATAAAACCGTTTAATGCACAGATAATTCCAAGAGTTGAATCACCGTTCTGTATTAATGCGCTGTTTTCATTGAAGCGCGCATACACATACGTCACTCGCACACAGAGAAGAGATCACGCTGCATTCACACAAAAACATTCAGGAGCACAGAAACGTATCAACCCTGCCCTGCGACTTTTAGTAATAAAATAGCTTTGCTACTGAATCGCTACATTATATTTCTCAGCAACAAAGGGGTAACATCGTTATTTTTAAGTAATTAAAGTCACAATATGTAAGATTTTTAGATTAAAATATCCAAATACCACTACAAATGCAATACAAATACCAACAAAATACAAATACCAACAATGTTATATATTTTGTTGACTTGTGTACTTACATTATCCCAAACGTTTCCAACAATGTTTAAATCCAGAGAAATCAGCTATTTTAACCAGTGTTACGGACCATGTCCTTGCGTCACCTGTCAATGATGTCATATCCACGCTGCCCTTGATTTTCGTAGAAACCATGGAAACACCAAAGACGCTTTAATATAGTATGTATTTTATTAGACAGGCGAGCAACTGTTTGGATATACATTTATCAACAGAAAATGAATCATTGCGCAACACGGTTAGTCTTCTTGTTTGAATCGCTTGTTTTCTTGATTCTCTGCGAGTGACGTTTTTACCATGCCTCAGAGACACTATTTGGTCAAGTGGCTAACATAGCATAATCAGAGAGAGCTTTCTCCATCATACAATTAAAATGAATTGCATGTCATTTAGCAAGTCATTTAGTCATCCTGTTTTTATTAATAGGATATTCTAATATCGATCTAGATTACTGCAAAGTGCAACAAGTCTCTCAGCCACCAAGCGAACGCACAGAGTAATGTTATAACATAACTTTCAACACACTTAAATGTATTTAGTATGATTGTTTTAACCATGTAAAACAGCACTGCGTTACCTCATATACGCAACGAAAAGAGCGGAAGCAGCCGACTGCAGCATAAGCATAATAAAAGCTCAGTTTCGCACAGGTCTCGCTCATTAGCCTTTGCTCCCAAGGGCTGTCAGCGCGTCCTGCTTCATACCACCGTAACATTAATAAAACTTTAATACATTTGCTCATTCATGAACATGATTTCTGCCCGAGTCCATCGGATTCATTTCCATCGGCTGTGGAGGTGAAGAGTCAAGACTACAACTCCCATGATTCCATGCTCATTCACAGCATCATCAAGCTATGCCTTAGATTTGAATAAGCGACCTCTAGCAGCTAAACTTACATACTGTGCCTTTAAACTCATGCAGCTTCATTGTTAATAGAGAGAGAGAGAGACGCTGAACAGACGCAGGTATACATCTCTCTCTCTCTCTCGATAATTAATTAAAATAAATGCTATAATTCATTCATTCAAATAAATGTACTCTTACGCTCTACTTTATCTCTGTGTCTGATTGAAAGCGGGCAGAATGCTACATCTATGAGCCGTAACTGACGAAACTGTAAATTTTACCCTTCCGGTCAAATATTGCGCTGCAAACATCAATAACAGCTTTAAATTGTGAATGCTGGCAAATGACCATGGTATAAGCGGGATAATCTACGGCTAGCTGTGCATTAAACTATTTTAATGTGCTTCGCGTCGGGAGGTTCTTTGCCTCCACGTCGTGCATTAAAATCGTTTAATGCACAGCTAACTTTGGATTATCCCTTACGTAATAACTGTTATTTTCCTCCCATGCTGCCCTCAGAGAGCTGAACAGTAACAGAATCGAATCTCTCTCTCGTGATCTGTTCATCCGCTATAGACACCTGGAGAGACTGTGAGTGACACTTCATCCTTTCATCCTTTCATGTCACATTCAGAAATCACTCTAATATGCTGATTTAGTGCTCAAGGAACTTTTCTTATTATAAATAAAACAGTTCTACTTAATATTTTTGTGGAAACATTGATACATTTTTTTCAGAAGTCTTTGATGAATAGAACGTTCAAAAGAACATTTATTTGAAACAGAAATCTTTTGTAACATAAATGTATTTATATTACTTTTGATCAATTTAATGCATCCTTGCTGAATAAAAGTATTGTTTTCTTTTGAATGGTATTGTAATAATGATATTTGTCAGTGGGGTTTGTAAATATCATATAACATAATCATGACTCATCATCATCCAATCATTATCTCAAAATAAACCCTTGTGATTCCACAAAGCACAGGAGTCTTATATAATCTGAAGGGGTTTCCCAGGTGAAAAAGACGTACTATTAAATGCATTATAGTATATTTGTATTGTACTAAAAGCATACTCAAGTACATGTTTAATGCATTTAATAGTACATATTTTTCACCTGGGTTATTTGCAGTAAAGACATGATTACTTAGCAATTAAATAAATAAATGGACATAAAATATTGATTTAAGTAAAAAAATATTTTAATAAGAGAAGAATCCTGAAGTGCAATGAGAATCATGAAACTAGCATAGAGTTGAATTGGTTGCCAGGCACATGGCAACCAATTATAGATTATGCAAAAAGTTTAGACAAAAATATTTGGCCGCAGGATGCCACAATTGTTCATTTCTTTAGGGGTATAGCTTTTTAATGAAGCAAAATATACAGAGTGCACCTACAGCAAGGACTCAAACTGTGAATATTCTCTCTCTCTCTCTCTCTGCAGACATTTGGAAAGTAACAGTATAGAAACGATCTCCAAGAAAGCATTTTCAGGACTGATCTCTTTGCGTAAACTGTGAGTTATGTGTGAATGAACAGTTCACTGTGTGTGTGACTGTGCACAATCATATCAATGTCACATCATGTATAACGTTACATTGATCCTTCCCAGAGCTCCTGTTTATATTAATGTGTAACTGTACATCACTGTATGTCTATGATAATGTAATTGGGAGTTCTCCATCCCTTTCTTTCCATTAGTCAGTCTGAGGCTTTCATCATCCAACCATTCATTCATGTAAAAGAAAAAGAAGGAGGAGAAGGATGTTACAATCAGGATGGAGGATTGATTCAGGCAGAACAGATCCATGATCAAAGAATGAATTTTAATGCACCCTAATGCTGTTGTGTGTTCATGTATGCTTCAATGTACCTGGGCTCTTACTCTCAGATGCCTGCTTCCATATACATATAACTGTTGATCTAATCAACATTATACTAAGACTAATCAGCCAGCTAGAGGGAGGAAAGAGAGAGCGAGAGAGCGAAAGGACGCAAATCACTGACTGGAGGCAGAAGGAAAAGCCGTGATGGTTATACAGCAGATGGCCTTTTGTATTGACACAACTTAACAAAACCCATTTAAATATCTGACCTCTGTTAATGTGTACTCCTCTTTCTCTTTGTCTCTCTCTCTCTGTTGTTTTGCAGTTTTTTGACTCAAAATAGGATTGCGTCTCTGAAAGCAGGAATATTTAGTGACCTCAGCACTCTGGAGTGGCTGTAAGTAGAAAAACACAGACACCACTCACATGGGTGGATGAAATGAGATGATAGGTGCGATTCAATTGGGAATTGCAATTTATCTCTCACTTTCTTTGTCTCATTCTTCGTTTCTGTCTGTTTCTTAGGCTGTTTCTGCTTTTCTGTTGTGCTGTTTTCTTTTTTTCTCCTCTTTTTCAATCAGGCATAATTGATGGATTGTGTTTGTTCTCTGTGAGAATGAAATGCAGAATCATTTAAATCAATCTTTCAGGGCTCAGATTGAGACTTTGAGTCTGACCTGCTCTCATTACCAAGCAAAGAGCTTCAACATGCTCTCCTCAAAAGATTTGGGGTTTCTGCAAAGGTTATTATTTCAGATGAAGTTCAAATGATTTTCAGGGTCACTCTTTTGAATATATCTGTGTTTGTCTGCATGTGTAGGATTCTGGATGAGAACAGAATATCATCTCTGCGTCAGAAGTCTTTTGAAGGCCTGAAATCATTATTTTTCCTGTAAGAGTAACCTTCTAATTCACCTTGACAGATAGATCAAACAGATTAATCTATAGTATATTGTGCATAGACCTACAATAGGATAAATAGAAAAATGATGCCTGTCAAATGTTTTTCATTTATTGTAAACAGATTTCTCTGTTGATTGTGTTGTATAGCTCAAGTGCGCATGTATGTATTTTGCAGGTCTTTATTAAATAACTCTGTCGAACAGTTTCCTAAAACCTCGATTTGCCTTGAGATGCCCCGTCTGAACTGGTTGTGAGTTATAAGCATGACACTTGCATTGCAGTACATCTTAAAGTGGATCCATGAAGTATTTACATATATACAGTATATTAAGTAAAGTCATTTTACAGAAATATGTTTAAAACAACAAATGTGCTGTTAATTAAGATCACATGATTGTAAAGCGCTTTGGGTATACAGTAGTACATATGAAAGTGCTATATAAATGCCTCATTCATTCATTCATTCATTCACTAAAATATTCAGTTGTTTAAGAATAATATAAAAAATGGCTCTGAGAAAAGGTCCACCGTCATTTGTTTGTGGACACTAGGAGTAATACTATCTGGCTTTCAGGCTTTCCGACTTTGTTGATGCTCAAATGTGGGCGATAAGTGGGTCAGTTAATTGTGGAAGTACGGGCCAATTTTGCAGCTTTGTTTCTGTAAATGTTCTTTTTTTCACTGGGAAGTAAGTTTTGAGTTCTGAGAGTCGCAGTCTATTTTCATAGTGTAATCAACAAAAATTTGATTCCTCATAGTATGACCCCTTTTAGTGTCCAAACATTTTATTTTGATGGTCCACTTTAGACAATCTACTAACTAAAAGTAACTTTGCAACTACTTGTCAACTAACTCTCATTAGAATATTAGTAGAATATCTACTTAATATCTGCTAACAATTTATTCCGATGGTCCCCCAACAGATAATCTACAAACCCGATTCCAAAAAAGTTGGGACAGTGTACAAATTGTGAATAAAAACAGAATGCAATGATGTGGAAGTTTCAAATTTCAATATTTTATTCAGAATACAACATAGATGACACATCAAATGTTTAAAAAATAAGTTGATTTTAAATTTCATGGCATCAACACATCTCAAAAAAGTTGGGACAAGGCCATGTTTACCACTGTGTGGCATCCCCTCTTCTTTTTATAACAGTCTGCAAACGTCTGGGGACTGAGGAGACAAGTTGCTCAAGTTTGGGAATAGGAATGTTGTCCCATTCTTGTCTAATACAGGCTTCTAGTTGCTCAACTGTCTTAGGTCTTCTTTGTCGCATCTTCCTCTTTATGATGCGCCAAATGTTTTCTATGGGTGAAAGATCTGGACTGCAGGCTGGCCATTTCAGTACCCGGACCCTTCTTCTACGCAGCCATGACGGTCTGGCATCGTCATGTTGGAAAATGCAAGGTCTTCCCTGAAAGAAACGACGTCTGGATGGGAGCATATGTTGTTCTAGAAATTGGATATACCTTTCAGCATTGATGGTGCCTTTCCAGATGTGTAAGCTGCCCATGCCACACGCACTCATGCAACCCCATACCATCAGAGATGCAGGCTTCTGAACTGAGCGCTGATAACAACTTGGGTTGTCCTTGTCCTCTTTAGTCCGGATGACATGGCGTCCCAGTTTTCCAAAAAGAACTTTAAATTTTGATTCGTCTGACCACAGAACAGTTTTCCACTTTGCCACAGTCCATTTTAAATGAGCCTTGGCCCAGAGAAAACGCCTGCGCTTCTGGATCATGTTTAGATATGGCTTCTTTTTTGACCTATAGAGTTTTAGCCGGCAACGGCGAATGGCACGGTGGATTGTGTTCACCGACAATGTTTTCTGGAAGTATTCCTGAGCCCATGTTGTGATTTCCATTACAGTAGCATTCCTGTATGTGATGCAGTGCTGTCTAAGGGCCCGAAGATCATGGGCATCCAGTATGGTTTTCCGGCCTTGACCCTTACGCACAGAGATTGTTCCAGATTCTCTGAATCTTTGGATGATAATATGCACTGTAAATGATGATAACTTCAAACTCTTTGCAATTTTTCTCTGAGAAACTCATTTCTGATATTGCTCCACTATTTTTCGCTGCAGCATTGGGGGAATTGGTGATCCTCTGCCCATCTTGACTTCTGAGAGACACTGCCACTCTGAGAGGCTCTTTTTATACCCAATCATGTTGCCAATTGACCTAATAAGTTGCAAATTGGTCCTCCAGCTGTTCCTTATATGTACATTTAACTTTTCCGGCCTCTTATTGCTACCTGTCCCAACTTTTTTGGAATGTGTAGCTCTCATGAAATCCAAAATGAGCCAATATTTGGCATGACATTTCCAAATGTCTCACTTTCAACATTTGATATGTTATCTATATTCTATTGTGAATAAAATTATAAGTTTATGAGATTTGTAAATTATTGCATTCCTTTTTTATTCACAATTTGTACAGTGTCCCAACTTTTTTGGAATCGGGTTTGTACTAAATATAAGTAACTTTGCAACTACGTTAACTTATATTATTTTACTAACCCGAACCTTAACACCTAACCATATCCTAACTGTCTACTACAGTCTACTAATACTCTAATGACTCAAAACTCAAAGTTACTTATAAGTAGAATGTCTAAAGTGGACCATCTAAACCAAAATCTTGATATTTAATAATTTTGACTCCATCGCTACACACTCCAGTGATCAGCTGAAGGTGTTTGTTGTTGCAGGGAAATGGAGGGTAATAGAATTTCATCTCTCTGGGCATCAAGTTTTAAGAACTGCTCATCTCTCACCGTCTTGTGAGTAACCACACACACACACAGTAACATACAATGTAAAGTGCAGTGAGTGTTGTGGGATCCAGGGTATTTATATTATAGATTGTTTATTTGTCACAGCTGAGTGTGGGAGAAGGAGAGAGAAGTGGGACTCATCGAAAGCTCCTCCTGAGTCTCTCGGCTCGGCTGGAAACACTTACAAATAAATGCAGATTTAGGTTGAACTGAATAATTTAAGACTTTAGCAGATTAAAGACATCGGCAATGAATAAATTACAATAATTACTCATGTTTTAGATGTACATGTTGATATGCATCACGAATATCTGGTGCTGTGGTGTAAGGCCTTTGATTTGGTCTGTCAGTGACATTTGAAGGACACTCTGTCCTGAGGAACGGAGCTCGCAGCATCACGACAGCTTCTCTCTCACTCTTCTACTGTATTTTGGTATCACTTTTATGGGCCAAGGGTTGTTTTTAATTAAAACTAACAGATTTACATATTTCGTTATTTATTTTTGCTATTTTTTAAAATGCCTTTTCATTATACACTTACCTAAAGGATTATTAGGAACACCATACTAATACTGTGTTTGACCCCCTTTCGCCTTCAGAACTGCCTTAATTCTACGTGGCATTGATTCAACAAGGTGCTGAAAGCATTCTTTAGAAATGTTTGCCCATATTGATAGGATAGCATCTTGCAGTTGATGGAGATTTGTGGGATGCACATCCAGGGCACGAAGCTCCCGTTCCACCACATCCCAAAGATGCTCTATTGGGTTGAGATCTGGTGACTGTGGGGGCCATTTTAGTACAGTGAACTCATTGTCATGTTCAAGAAACCAATTTGAAATGATTCGAGCTTTGTGACATGGTGCATTATCCTGCTGGAAGTAGCCATCAGAGGATGGGTACATGGTGGTCATAAAGGGATGGACATGGTCAGAAACAATGCTCAGGTAGGCCGTGGCATTTAAACGATGCCCAATTGGCACTAAGGGGCCTAAAGTGTGCCAAGAAAACATCCCCCACACCATTACACCACCACCACCAGCCTGCACAGTGGTAACAAGGCATGATGGATCCATGTTCTCATTCTGTTTACGCCAAATTCTGACTCTACCATCTGAATGTCTCAACAGAAATCGAGACTCATCAGACCAGGCAACATTTTTCCAGTCTTCAACTGTCCAATTTTGGTGAGCTCGTGCAAATTGTAGCCTCTTTTTCCTATTTGTAGTGGAGATGAGTGGTACCCGGTGGGGTCTTCTGCTGTTGTAGCCCATCCGCCTCAAGGTTGTGCGTGTTGTGGCTTCACAAATGCTTTGCTGCATACCTCGGTTGTAACGAGTGGTTATTTCAGTCAAAGTTGCTCTTCTATCAGCTTGAATCAGTCGGCCCATTCTCCTCTGACCTCTAGCATCAACAAGGCATTTTCGCCCACAGGACTGCCGCATACTGGATGTTTTTCCCTTTTCACACCATTCTTTGTAAACTCTAGAAATGGTTGTGCGTGAAAATCCCAGTAACTGAGCAGATTGTGAAATACTCAGACCGGCCCGTCTGGCACCAACAACCATGCCACGCTCAAAATTGCTTAAATCACCTTTCTTTCCCATTCTGACATTCAGTTTGGAGTTCAGGAGATTGTCTTGACCAGGACCACACCCCTAAATGCATTGAAGCAACTGCCATGTGATTGGTTGATTAGATAATTGCATTAATGAGAAATTGAACAGGTGTTCCTAATAATCCTTTAGGTGAGTGTATATGTTGCAGTTTTACCCCAGACACAGACTTTCAATCTTAAACTATGAAATCCATCCATACAAAAACAATAATGAATTCAAATAAAATATGACCTGTGTGCAAACAAAATATTGCTTGTGTGTCCTATCAAGATTATGCAAAAAGTGTAAAAATGTTATTTAACTGTGTGTAATCAGATACATATAATTCTTTCAGTTAAAGTAGCTTTAGCAAGACAAAGAGTTCCCCAAAATAATTTAATTTCCACCACAGAATGCAATTGTGTACAGTATATACAGTAGATTTACATAATCTGAGATGTGGGTGAAATTACATGTGTTGGACAAGAAAATATTACATAAATTGCATAATTCTCCTTTCATGCATGTACTGCTGACCTGTCATTAGTGGACAAATAAGCTACTGTGAGTGTGCAACATGTGATTTAAGGGAATTTATTTTCCACAGGGCTATAAGTGATTATATAATCATTGAAGAAACTGCCATTGACACCATGATGAAAATGTACATTTCATTGAAGGGTTAATTAATATTCTAGCATCTGAGAGACTGAATTCTGAATCAACTGAAGTGACAGTGTGTTTGTTGTGATATCTGATCCAATTCAAAGAAGTTTCAGTTATCACAGAAGAGTACATTTCTTCAAAACTGTAAATATTTAATGTCTTCGATACATCCAGTGCTTTTCAGACTATGACTGTTAGTTTGTCCTTGTGTACTCAAGCATTATAGAAAATGTTTGAGATCATTCCTGGAAGCATGAACATAATGATACGGATAGTTCTTAAGTGTGATCTTCAGACTCTCTTAAGACTCAGAGATAGAGACAGAGCTGATTTACATATAGATGTATATGACTTCATCATGCGGCACTTAAGGCCTTGGTGAAAAGGGGAATAAGTTTGAGACTTATGCGTGTCTTTCTCTGGTTTAGAGCGTTGAGGAGAAACCACATCAGCACCATTGAGGAGGGAACATTTGCAGACATGCAAAGATTGATAGACCTGTGAGTATACATGCACACACTAAGTGAAGGCATTCATTTCAGTGTGGTCCCTAGATTATTTTTTTAAATAATTTTTCCAGGTCATTGCTTATAAAAATCTGTGCGTTAGAGAGAGAAAAAAAGAGACTCTATTTGTGAATTTTAAGGGTTAGTTCTCCTAAAAAATTTAATTCTGTCTCTCATTTTTGTTTATTCACCCTCATGTCGTTTCAAACCCACATTTCTTTCTTTCTTTCTTCCCTGGAACACACAAAAAAGAGATGTTTACATAACTATCTCCCATACAACAAAAGCATATAGAAATGAAAAGCATAAAAGGGCTGAAGGTAGTATACATTCACAGATGAGATTTGACAGCTAAGGTCGAGGCCAATATTTTGAGTCAGTAAGTTCATTTTTTTT
Source organism: Coreius guichenoti (assembly GCA_039654105.1). Taxonomy (NCBI): domain Eukaryota; kingdom Metazoa; phylum Chordata; class Actinopteri; order Cypriniformes; family Gobionidae; genus Coreius; species Coreius guichenoti. The sequence continues at coordinate 25,940,090 of CM077169.1, read as the reverse complement.
CTGTTTTTCACACTATTGTATGGCTTCTGGAGACTTAGAATATAGTGCTCATGTTATGTATATGAAGCACATTTTCCTGGACCGCCCTGGTCACGTGTTTGTTTTGAATAGAAAAAAAAAGCTGCATGAACAATCTTTATATCTCTGCTGAGATTTGAAGGCAGAGAGAGAAAGACAGAGAGAGAAACCTCCTGTGTGTAAATAATCTCAGCCTGATAAGCACAAGTGGTGGAACAAAGCTTCTATTTGAGGATCCAAAAGGATTTTTTTCCCCAGTTTTATTTTTTTTGTGAATGAATAAGGTGAAAAATGAGCTGCTGAATTTTCTGTGATTTGATTTACAGAGACGTGTCTATGAACCAGATTAAAGACCTGCCTCCATCTCTGTTCCAGAACCTCCAGAACCTCAAACAGCTGTGAGAGCCATTCTTTTTTTTTATGGTGCAAATTGTGTTGTCTAAAACTCCTTGTTTTATGCTTAAAAGCTAAACAATATTTTTCTTGAGGTACCTCAGTGGAACAATACCTCAGTGTTATTCACTTGTGCTGATCTGCCCAGTGATTCATTGATTGGTTGAAAGCCTCTTTGGATAAAGTGACAGGCCTTATGAATCACAGAAGCATATTATGGACTTTATCAATAACTATTTTACTGTTTGTGTGTGTGTTTTTGTTATAGAAATATCTCCAACAATCCCCTGGCACACATATACAGCAATCAATTTGACACTTTGGTGAATCTGCAGTCACTGTGAGTAAACAGGAGTAAACACAACATTAGTTATGTTATTATATTGATACTGTGTATTAGGAGAGAGCTTGTATTTATTCATGTGTTCACAATGTTTGCAGAAATCTACATCATATTTACATGAAATTCACATCTGGTACATGACTATCAATCTCAGCATGTGATCGACCTCAGACTGTTAATCAGAGAATAATTAAATATTTCATAATTCAGTCACATTGAATTAGCTCTTTAGGTTCTGATTAGGCAGCCATTAATGGTTACAAACACATACAGTGGGGAGAACAAGTATTTGATACACTGCCGATTTTGCAGGTTTGCCCACTTACAAAGCATGTAGAAGTCTGTCATTTTTATCATAGGTACTCTTCAACTGTGAGACGGAATCTAAAACAAAAATCCAGAAAATCACATTGTATGATTTTTAAGTAATTAATTTGCATTTTATTGCATGACATAAGTATTTGATACATCAGAAAAGCAGAACTTAATATTTGATACAGAAACCTTTGTTTGCAATTACAGAGATCATACGTTTCCTGTAGTTCTTGACCAGGTTTGCACACACTGCAGCAGGGATTTTGGCCCACTCCTCCATACAGACCTTCTCCAGATCCTTCAGGTTTCGGGGCTGTCGCTGGGCAATACGGACTTTCAGCTCCCTCCAAGGATTTTCTATTGGGTTCAGGTCTGGAGACTGGCTAGGCCACTCCAGGACCTTGAGATGCTTCTTACGGAGCCACTCCTTATTTGCCCTGGCTGTGTGTTTCGGGTCGTTGTCATGCTGGAAGACCCAGCCACGACCTATCTTCAGTGCTCTTACTGAGGGAAGGAGGTTGTTGGCCAAGATCTCGCGATACATGGCCCCATCCATCCTCCCCTCAATACGGTGCAGTCGTCCTGTCCCCATTGCAGAAAAGCATCCCCAAAGAATGATGTTTCCACCTCCATGCTTCACGGTTGGGATGGTGTTCTTGGGGTTGTACTCATCCTTCTTCTTCCTCCAAACACGGCGAGTGGAGTTTAGACCAAAAAGCTCTATTTTTGTCTCATCAGACCACATGACCTTCTCCCATTCCTCCTCTGGATCATCCAGATGGTCATTGGCAAACTTCAGACGGGCCTGGACATGCGCTGGCTTGAGCAGGGGGACCTTGCGTGCGCTGCAGGATTTTAATCCATGACGGCGTAGTGTGTTACTAATGGTTTTCTTTGAGACTGTGGTCCCAGCTCTCTTCAGGTCATTGACCAGGTCCTGCCATGTAGTTCTGGGCTGATCCCTCACCTTCCTCATGATCATTGATGCCCCACGAGGTGAGATCTTGCATGGTGCCTCAGACCGAGGGAGATTGACCGTCATCTTGAACTTCTTCCATTTTCTAATAATTGCGCCAACAGCTGTTGCCTTCTCACCAAGCTGTTTGCCTATTGTCCTGTAGCCCATCCCAGCCTTGTGCAGGTCTACAATTTTATCCCTGATGTCCTTACACAGCTCTCTGGTCTTGGCCATTGTGGAGAGGTTGGAGTCTGTTTGATTGAGTGTGTGGACAGGTGTCTTTTATACAGGTAACGAGTTCAAACAGGTGCAGTTAATACAGGTAATGAGTGGAGAACAGGAGGGCTTCTTAAAGAAAAACTAACAGGTCTGTGAGAGCCGGAATTCTTACTGGTTGGTAGGTGATCAAATACGTATGTCATGCAATAAAATGCAAATTAATTACTTAAAAATCATACAATGTGATTTTCTGGATTTTTGTTTTAGATTCTGTCACTCACAGTTGAAGAGTACCTATGATAAAAATTACAGACTTCTACATGCTTTGTAAGTGGGCAAACCTGCAAAATCGGCAGTGTATCAAATACTTGTTCTCCCCACTGTATAAGATTTAATATTATTTGATGGGTTTCATTCTAAGGGTAAGGTTTCGAAAAATGGGTGGAATTTAGGTTAATTTTTGCCTATTTTATTGGAGATTGTGCATGTTTGAAAAGCGTTCAGGTCCTGGCATTTTCCACACAGTGTCTTGGAGTGAAGCAGCTCAGTGTCGTCTTCACACTTCTGCTGGTTTGAGCTCTGTAGACCTGCACCACGTGATTTACAGAAGTAGGACATGTTCCTGGATCGACATCATATGTTGTTTCTGGAAATTCATTCCTTTCAGCCAATCATACCCTTACTCAGAAGACATTTTTATTGCTCAGAAGAGCAGGAGACTCCTTATAATCCTTAGGTACAAAATAAAAATAGAACCAAATTAAACAATTGCTGGCATAAACTTTATAGAGATGTAAAATAAATGAGATCTTCTGAAACTTTTGGAAGAGTCCAACTGAGATTTCGAGGATCTAAGCAGAAAAATCTGAGTAGCAGGACATTAAACAAAAGTAAAAGTTGCCATTTGTTCTTGATTTGATCTCCTTTCTGTCTAGGAGAAACAACTGAGACATTAAATAAATCTAATTTATGATTTCTCTAAGGGTAATAGAAATTTAACTTAATGTGAACCCTAACTATAATCCTATCTATAATCAGACGCCAGCAATTGGTTGATAGGAATGTTGTTCTAGGTTATGAAAGGACATAGATCCAGGAACAGCTTCTTGGCCTTACATTTCTGTGCTGCAGTTCTCTTCATACAAGCCCACTCACTAATTCAATCCCCATTGAATCCTGCTGGGTCAGAAATGAACAATTCCAGGCATCATGGCAAGAAAGGAACAGAGAGCAAACGAAAAAAATAATCAGATTCTTAACCTTTGATAATGTATCCTATATTGATATTATAATGCTATTTTTTTTTACTTATTAAATGTTTAATATTTAAGGGTACTTTTACACAACAACAGTGTACTAAAACAGTGTACAAATCCTTTGCATTTTTCATGTACAGACGAAAAAGTTGTCAAAACAATATCCGTTCAATAATCTGTGAAAACGATTAAAAACGCTGTGTTATGCTGCCAGTCTAGTAGTTGGTGATGTCACTTTGTAAAGAAACACTACGCGCCTATAGACCGAACACGTAATATGCATGCGCATGATGTCACCGTTTTCACAAATCCCGTTTTTATAGTTTACACGGAGACAATGACGGTATCGTTTTCAAACACTTGCACTTTGAAACCCGTTTCAAAAGTTTGCGTTTTCAGGCCCTCAAAACACCGTTGTCATGTAAATGAACGGCCAAAACCCATAAAAAATTTTCCGTTTTTAGTTGTCTTGTGTCGGTGTTGTGTAAACAGTCCCTAATATCTGGCTTATGTACTATTTAGGACTGTCAAGTTTAATATGTATTTGACATACATGGATGGCACGCTCTGTTTTTATATGAAAGGAAATGCCCTTATAGGGGTAAAACTGCCCCTAAAAATCTGTTCTAGATATTCCCCTTGGTCATTTTTTTTATTAAAAATTATGTCTGGTTGTGTGTTACGAACAACCAGAGAGACAACTGGGCAGAGGTAAAAACAAAAATAATAATAAAATTAAATATATAACATAAAAAAGCTAATTATCTTGACTGTAGGCTGATCCTCTTGTCGCAGTGAATGTTGTGTATCAGTCCACAGACGTAGTTGAGATGTTTAGTGAGATTCATGTTCAGAACTGCATTATTCACCAGCCTCTGTGTCTGTAGATGTATCTGCATTTGTTGATATTTTTCTGGGCATTATGTGAGTAATTATTCATCTGGCTTTATAGGTCTACAGTTCCCTACTTTTATTGGCTTTGAAAATGTGTTCTGGATAAAAAACACCTGATGTAGGTCAAATCTGCATCTGTCTGTTCTGTGTGCAGGAGTATGGAAGAGGTGGAGATTCCCAACATCAGCATCAGGATGTTCCGGCCCCTAACTAACCTCACTCACATGTGAGCATACTAAAATTCTATTGTAAAACTTAGATAGGTTACTTTCTTTGTTTACTTCGTATGCCATCTTATTCTTTTATATATATATATATATATATATATATATATATATATATATATATATATAAAAGATATATATACATTAGGGGGGAGCAGATGCCCCCCCATATTTATTGTGGTCATGGAGTTTCCCGATGTGAGCCCTCAGCTCCGCTACAAATCAGGCCTCCACAGACAGCGTGTGTCGTGAGCGAGATCTAAATCCACATTATGTTCAGAGCATAAGCAAGAAAAACTCACTGTTCAGAGAGTTAGGCCGTGTGTCCACCAAAGCGTTTTTTCACACAGCTGGCGTATTTTTCCAATTGTTTTCAATGAGAGCGCAACGTTTTTAGAACGCCATGAGCACTGAATGACTGAGCATCTATTTCACACTGAAGCATTGAGCACTCTGCGTTTTTTACCGGTTGCCGAGAGTTGAAGAATGTTCAACTTTGAGTAAAATGCAGCGCTCATCACTGTCGCTTTTAACCTAGCCGACCAATCACAGTGGAGGAGGGGCGGGACAAATACAACATCGACCAACCGCCACATCCTGCTTGTACAACGTCAACAGATGACAAGAAGCAGCATAATAACGGAACAAAATTATTGAAAACAAGAGCCAGAGCAAATACTTTACATTGTATTGACATTTTATATAGAATCAATACAGAAACAAACTATCTGTGAAATGAGATACTAACACTTCCGCGGATATTCGGTATCATAGCAAGCAAAGAGTCTCAACTGAAAAAAACCCCGCTGCGCTGCCAAAACACTCTCAAGCGCTCACAGCAAGGCGTTTTCAGCTGACTAAAAACGCTTTGGTGGGCACACGGTCTTAAGCTAGTCTACTGTCTAGTAAATGGCAACCTCTTTAAATTATAAAGCACAGAATTACACAGAGCATCAACGCATAACCAACGTGCTGCGAGGAGAATAAAGATTAGTTAGATTAGCTTACTCCTCATTTCAAAAACAACTTGTTTAACATGAAATACTTCTCGGTTCACAAAAATAAAAACATTTCCGCAATGGGCCACAAGTGAAATATTAAGAAAATTAATTTGATTTATATCTCATCATCTCTATATGCGCCGTTAATGCAGCGTCAGATGCCATAAGCTCAGTTAGTTTTTACTTTCATTTTCTGTAGTGAATAATTGACTGGCGTTTGAGACTTCTTCACCGGCATAACTCTCACGCAAAGTTTGCACATTGTGATATGATATCCACTGGCTCGCCCTCATGGTTTAAGATGCAAATATTTTCAATAATGCGACGTGGCATTTTTCTTTATCACCAGTTGCTTGCAAAATAATGAACAAACAATCATTCAATTTCCTGTGATAACAAAATGAAGTAAATTATTAAATAGCCTAAATAAGAAAAGAAGGTAAATAAACAAGTAACAAGCAAACTTAAACTAGTTTTCCTAAAATTTCTGCGAATACTTTGCTGATGCAGGTAAAAAAAAAAAAATCTTGCCCCCCCTAACTCGAGAGTCAAATGTCACCCATGTATATGTATATGTATATACACTCACCTAAAGGATTATTAGGAACACCTGTTCAATTTCTCATTAATGCAATTATCTAATCAACCAATCACATGGCAGTTGCTTCAATGCATTTAGGGGTGTGGTCCTGGTCAAGACAATCTCCTGAACTCCAAACTGAATGTCAGAATGGGAAAGAAAGGTGATTTAAGCAATTTTGAGCGTGGCATGGTTGTTGGTGCCAGACGGGCCGGTCTGAGTATTTCACAATCTGCTCAGTTACTGGGATTTTCACGCACAACCATTTCTAGAGTTTACAAAGAATGGTGTGAAAAGGGAAAAACATCCAGTATGCGGCAGTCCTGTGGGCGAAAATGCCTTGTTGATGCTAGAGGTCAGAGGAGAATGGGCCGACTGATTCAAGCTGATAGAAGAGCAACTTTGACTGAAATAACCACTCGTTACAACCGAGGTATGCAGCAAAGCATTTGTGAAGCCACAACACGCACAACCTTGAGGCGGATGGGCTACAACAGCAGAAGACCCCACCGGGTACCACTCATCTCCACTACAAATAGGAAAAAGAGGCTACAATTTGCATGAGCTCACCAAAATTGGACAGTTGAAGACTGGAAAAATGTTGCCTGGTCTGATGAGTCTCGATTTCTGTTGAGACATTCAGATGGTAGAGTCAGAATTTGGCGTAAACAGAATGAGAACATGGATCCATCATGCCTTGTTACCACTGTGCAGGCTGGTGGTGGTGGTGTAATGGTGTGGGGGATGTTTTCTTGGCACACTTTAGGCCCCTTAGTGCCAATTGGGCATCGTTTAAATGCCACGGCCTACCTGAGCATTGTTTCTGACCATGTCCATCCCTTTATGACCACCATGTACCCATCCTCTGATGGCTACTTCTAGCAGGACAATGCACCATGTCACAAAGCTCGAATCATTTCAAATTGGTTTCTTGAACATGACAATGAGTTCACTGTACTAAAATGGCCCCCACAGTCACCAGATCTCAACCCAATAGAGCATCTTTGGGATGTGGTGGAACGGGAGCTTCGTGCCCTGGATGTGCATCCCACAAATCTCCATCAACTGCAAGATGCTATCCTATCAATATGGGCCAACATTTCTAAAGAATGCTTTCAGCACCTTGTTGAATCAATGCCACGTAGAATTAAGGCAGTTCTGAAGGCGAAAGGGGGTCAAACACAGTATTAGTATGGTGTTCCTAATAATCCTTTAGGTGAGTGTATATATAGTTGCACTTGTGTGCCCTCTGTGGAGAGTTGTACACCATAGTCTCTCAAGACAAACACACAACGAAAACCTCCATTAAGCCAGTAAGTCACACAGCATGCCCTCTGAGCGAGATAGAGGGCGCGAGAGCAGAGAGAGTTCTTTACTCTTGAATGTAGGCTGGATGGTAGCTGTCGGTCAGAGGGTGTATGATTACTGCATTTGAAAAGTTAAACCCGCTGGTAAATACAGCTCAACTTGAACTCTTGATTATTCACAGGCGACAAGATTACCGTGCCTCTCTCTGCTTGAGAATTATCTTTAACTTTTCGTCCATCAGATTTAATATCTCCAGAACAGTTGTACTCCCCTCCGGAGAAATGAAAATAAATAAAAAAAGCAGTAGAGTGTATGCCTTCAGAGAGATTTTTAAATGGAATGCCATTATGTCTTTATGAGGAATGAGTCCCCTCCACACCAGCACTGAACAAAAGAGCCGCCGCATGCCAAGAGATGCTTTACTGAAGTGAGTGCTGAACCTCACGCTGAACCTGTCGGCACTTTGATGTGGAGATGAGGTTTTCGGGATTGTTACTTTGCAGATATCAGCTGCACTAAAAATTCACTTTTGATCTTAGACAGGCCCACCCTAGCAGACTGTGACATTAATAGAAGGTTAGCTCTGCATTTCACAAACCTGTTGATGAGTTTGAAGAAGCATAAATGACAACAGAACTGCTTGTGTGTGTGTGCTGGAGTGAAACACGCATGATTTAAGAACAGACAGGGGAACAGATACTCTGCTCGGGCTGGAGTGTTTGATTGTGCAGCAGGTGTTCATTTAGGGTGTAAGTATTAGGCATTTATTTGAACACGTTCAAGCACATTACTTTTTCTTAATGCATTCTGCCTTCATTTACTCATCTTTGAGTCACTCTAAATGATTTTCTGGTTGCACTTTATTTTACAGTATGTGCACTTACGTGTACTTACAGTGTACTTACCTAAGAAAGTACTGGGTAATATAAGGAAACTACATGGGTTAGTAGTACCTAGTTATTATTACCCAGTTAGTATGATTACTACAATAAGTACAAAGTGTGTATATGGGGAACAGGGCTGCATTTCCCGAAACCTTCTTAACGCTACGTCGTTCTTAAGTTATACCTTAATGCTGTACCTTAATGTTAATATGTGTTTCCCAAAACGTTCTTAGTTAAGTATGCCTTCTGTAAGTCATTCGTTCGTAAGGTTGGTCTGGACCACTCTTAGCTATACCTTATCACTATAGACAGTTCATTCCGATAGTGGCCACCACTGTTTCTTTACATCTCAGTCTATACGAATATAATTCTGCTAATTGAAGTGTTTTCATGCAAAAAATACAATTGTCATTACACTGATGTTTGTTAGCTTGTTAATTATATTATCCAAAGGTAGGCTACATCAGCTGGCAAACCATTATGGAGTCTATTTAAAGGGAATGATTGTGGAGGGGAGTTTGGTCAAACTATGGCAGCGATACAGCAAATAGTTGTGCTAAATCAAAGATGGTGCCGTCCGTGGAGCCATTTAGTGTATGTGCACTATTTCATCCGTGAAAACTTTAGTCCCCTGGCTACCATGTCAGAAGCTGCCATTCAAAATAAATTTCGCCTGCCACGGAAGCAAATTCAGCAGCTTTTATTTCTTGTTGGTCCAACTTCGTCAAGACAAACTCGACGGAGCTACCCCCTCAGCCCTGAAATTCAGCTGCTGGCGGCTCTTCTCTTTCTTTCTTTTTTCTCCGCTATATGTTTCGGGTGTTGCGCTTTTATTGAGTAGGTCATCAGATAACAGAAATTAGTGATTTACACCAATAATGTGATGCGGGCAATTAACCCTGCTTGTGGAGTAAATGAAAATATATTATGATAATATAAATGGCATACTGCCAGTTAGTGTAGCGGGTTGAGGCATGATACGTTTGGGCATGAGAGGTTGCGGGTTCGCACAATCATTTCAAAATTATATAAAATATTCACGGTTGGATTTAGTTTGCAATTTGGATTATATTTATAAGATCTCACGAGTCCTGATAAATGCCATTTCAACTATTTCTGAAGTGCTTCTATTATAAAGAACACCGCTTAGTCACATAACGCAGTTAAACAGCCCCTGCACAGAGTGAATAATCGATTTTTGAGCCATTGATAAACCAATTCAGCACCACTGCCACGGACAGCACCTGGTAACGTCGCACTTAAGAAGGTATACCTTAAGCAACCTCCTAAGATATAGTACGGGGAACACACCTAGAAATGGTATCCCTTTAGTTAAGTTATACCTTTAGAGTCTTCGTAGCGCGCTAAGAGACAACGTTATCGGGAAATCCAGCCCTGGACTGTAAAATAAAGTGCTACCAAATATCCTGACGATTCTTTTCCATAAAATTAAAGTGAATGATCATAGAAGTGGTTCATATGACTTGTGCGCTATATTCCAAGTTCTCTGAAGCCATATGAAAGCTTTGTGTAACACATTGAAGTTTAAGTGATGAAGAGAGAGAATTAATGTTCAATTTGTAAACAATTTTTTTTTTCATCTTTTTAATGAATTGGTTGATTTAGTTCACAAAACTTGTTTACAAATCAGACTGAACTGGTTCTCGAATATTGCCTCAATGTCGCCTTAGAATTTTCATTTGTGTAAACAATTCCATAAATGTTTTTAATATCTTTTTTTATATGATCATTAATGAAGTATGCAGTTATGTGTAAAACAATTTTGCTTTGCTATTCTCTTTTTCTGTCATTTATGTGTTGGATAATTTCAGTTATTTTAAGCGTTTTGAATTCTGTGGATATTCTCCCAACGTGCGGAGCTGCAAACCAAACACAGATGGAATCTCATCCTTTGAGAATCTGCTCGCAAATATCATCCTGCGCGTGTTTGTCTGGGTCGTCGCCTTCATCATTTGCTTCGGAAACATCTTCGTCATCTGTCTGCGGTCCTGTATTGCTTCAGAGAATCAACATCACACCATGGCCATCAAATCCCTCTGCTGTGAGTCCATTATACATCAAACACGAGTGTGACACAACCAATATGCAGGATCCTACTTAACCCCAGTGAAGCTCAAATGATTAATCAGTCAAAATCCATTTCATGCATAAAACAGTGAGACACAAAAACTTGTAAACTCAATGTAGAACAGTCTGATTACATCAGATAAGAGTGAGATTTCTACACATCCACAATACAATACACTTAAACACTTAACTAAAAAAAAACCTTAGTCAACATGAAATGCCCTTTGCAACCCATTTTACTTTGCAATATTTTAGATTGAAACAACATATTCAGCAAGAAAAATGACGTAAGAATTTTTCAAGAATTGATTGGATACTTTCTAGACCAGATTGAAGCCAGACCTGAATACGATTAACATTATGCAATAGACTGCAAGACCTTGGTGATATGAGCAGAAAGGGACAGTTGTTTGGAAGCTGAGAATTTTATATTTTCATTAAATATTATTTTATACACTACTACATTTCAAAAGTTTGGGGTTGGTAAATTTTTTTTGTGTTTTTAAAAGGAATCTCTTATTTTATTTAAAAAAATACAGTCAAAACAGTAATATTGTTAAACATTACAAATTAAAATAACCTTTTTTATTGCTGAGTAACATGACAACCCTCAAAATAAAATAGTTTAAGCAAAATAATTAAAATAGCCGCCAGACAGGATTAAGCCTGTCCAAAAAAGTAATTATACCAAGATAGCTCAAAGGAAAAACCTCCGCTTACATAAAATAATAATAACAGCTGTCTTTTCCCACAACAATGCTTTGATTGAATATAAAGGTATATAAAAGAGTAACAACCCTGCATAATCAGGTTAAGTATGTGTACTATAGTAAATATAGGTGTATTTGATTGTGTGGTGACATATGTAATCATCTACTTATTTAAAGTGATTCAAAGTTCGTAATGAAAAAGTTGTTTGTTTGCTTTCTGAAATGGCAATATTTGAGGGCAGGGTCTAATTTTGGAAGTTCACAGGTATCAGACAAACAGGCTTAAAGGGTCGTATAGTTCCCTCTAATTGCAGCATTTACACACACACGTTCCATTATACACTCAGCTAATTATACACATCAACACTCACTAAATTATACATCTATGCAGTATCACAAGCTTTTAATAAACATCAAAACACACACACTCTTGACTCCCCACTGGGCAGATAAATAATTACAACAGTCTGTATCTTTATACACATGTGTGTGTGTGCACACACAAAGAGAGCTTGCTGACTTGTGTGTGACCTTGCACATTGCAGCAACACAATTCATGGGCTGTCTCTGTAGGACTTACTTATTCAGTTAAGACTAACACACTATCAATGCTTGCTTGCAAAAAGCCATTCACAGTGTGTGAAATGTCTCATCTCAGAGGCCCTGATTTTGATGAATGAAAACAGAAGCAGGGAGAGACATCTTTGAGGGGAGGGAAGATGATTTGGAGGGAGTGCACTGAATGAAAGTGTGTGGGTGATTTGGTGCTTGTTAACTATTGGCTGAATTAACTGCTCTGCAGGTTTCTAGGACACAAAAATAGAGAGAACCCCAAAAAATAGAGAGACTTGGGCTTGACCACAAACTACCAGAAATAAATATAGCAGAAAGCAATTGACTGATATGACTGATTGATTATGGATGGGTAGATGTATAAATGGATCAATGCTATTATTTATATACTATTATAGTATTTAATAATATTCTTAGTTAGCTTTTATTTTTATATTTTCAGTTTTCATTTTAATTTTAGTTTACGTTTTAGGGTTATTGTTGTTTGTCATTTTTATTAGTCTGTTAAAAAAAAAAAAAAAAAAATTATTTCAGCTTTAGTTTTAGTAATTTTAGTATTTCAACCTAAACATTTCAGTTAGTTGCCAAGGCAACATTTTTTACATTTTCTTTTAAGTTTTTCATCTAATATTTATATTTTATTTCAGCTTTATTTTAATTACCAAAAATTATTTTCAATAGTTTTAGTTTCAGTTAATGATAACGCTGGAATGGATGTGCCGATGCATGAACAGGTGAATGGATGGATGGATGAAAGTTTGAGAGATGGATAGATTGACAAAAGGCAAATGGTTGCATGGACAGATGGGCAATTGGATGAGGATGAATGGATGGCAATGGATTGATAGTTTGATGACCATATTTTAAATCATGTATTAAGATGTGTGTTTGTCTCTGATAGGTGCAGACTGTCTCATGGGCGTGTATCTGCTTTTCATTGGTGCTTTTGATATCAAGTATTGCGGCGAGTACAACCGCCATGCTCAGATATGGATGGAGAGCCTGTCCTGCCAGCTGATTGGCTCTCTGGCCATGTTGTCCACAGAGGTATCCGTCATGATGTTGACCTACATGACGCTAGAGAAGTACCTGTGCATCGTCTTCCCATTCCAGCATTACCGTGCTGGACGAAAACAGACCCTCTGCTCATTAACCTTCATCTGGCTGCTAGGATTTATCATTGCCGTTATTCCCTTCTGGGATAAACAGACATTTGGGAATTTTTATGGGCGGAATGGAGTGTGTTTCCCTCTTCATTCAGACCAGACAGAGAAACCTGGTGCCAGATGTTACTCTACAGCCATCTTTCTCGGTAAGAGCGGAGGGCACTGGAGTGTGCAAATTTTGCACTATGTTTGAGACGATACGCCTGTGTGTGTGTGTGTGTGTGTGTGTGTTTGTGTCATTCTCTGGATGTGAATCAGCTTTGCAGGATCATTTAACAATTTTACTGAATTTCCCCAGAGCTTCAACAATGCTATGTTACAAAAAGCTTTAAAAAAGTAAACACCAGTCAGTCCCTGAACTCAGCAAAAAACAATGCTCTTAATTACTATTTTTCTCATTTTCTAACAAAAGTAGCTAAATATCCTCAAAATGTGCTAAATTATGTAAAATATTAAGGCTTGTTTTTAGAGAATACATAATGAATTTAATTTATTTTAATTTCTCCATTGCCATTTATTTATTTTTCAATGGTGTAAGAAAGCGTAATTCAAAATATATTGTCCGAAAACGTCTCGGTTACGTATGTAACCCTCGTTCCCTGAAGGAGGGAACGGAGACGTACGTCGGAACTGACCGACAAATTGGGATCTGTTTTAAGAGACCAATCTACTTTGAGTGATTAAAAACGAGCCAATGGACATTGGCATGCGGTTCACGCATTCTATGCACCGCGGGTATAAATACGGAAGTGGAATACCACATCATTGCTTTTCAACTGAGGAGCTGAGACAAGTGACTCGGGCCTTCAGCTGAAGCACAGCACCTGGCAACGGGACGTACGTCTCCATTCCCTCCTTCAGGGAACGAGGGTTACATACGTAACCGAGATGTTCCCTTTCAGTCGGTCACGTTCGACGTACGTTGGAACTAACCGACGAATTGGGATCCCTACCAACACGCCAGGGATGCTGGCCCTTCCAGCGCCCTGCCTGAGCTCGTTGGACCAATCCTATGTTGAAGTGGGAGTCAGGGCTCCCGGCAGGGAAGGTCAGTCACTGCTGTTCCTGCAAGACCCACTCAGCGTGACTATTGGATAACACTGGGAAAGCATGCCCGTCTCGGGGAGATGGTACGCTGCGGAGCCACGTCCTTCAATGGAAGGAGAGGTGGTGAAATACACATAAGGACTAACCTATCAGGGTAGTGCTACATATGGCAGTCTCTGGGGTGGATCCAACCTGATCCCAGGGGGGAAAGAACACCACCAGAGACGACAGAGTGGGCTCTGTCAAGGGAAAGACACGGGGCTAGCCGAGTAGGGTAGCTGGTACCGTGGAGAATACACATATGGACATATGGACTCCAGCCTACACACACGTTCCACAAGCACACGGGTGCAGGCCTGGCGTCAGACAGCCGCAACGTCTGACACCGAAGGGGTGACGGAGGAGCTCGACCGGGTTAGCCGTTTCCGGGGAACACAACTGAAGACAATAGACGCATGTATCCGGCCCAGGGGGCGGGAGTAGACACTAGAACGGGCACTTAGCGCTACTGGCCACTGGGGGCGAGGATGCGGGAAGATACCAGCTCTACACGGAGGCTATAGAATCTAGCGAACGTGTTAGGTGTCGCCCAGCCCGCAGCTCTACATATATCTGTCAGCGAGGTGCCTTGAGCCAGCGCCCAGGAGGAAGCTACACTCCTTGTGGAGTGTGCTTGCAACCCGAATGGGCAAGGCACGTCTTGGGACTGGTAAGCCAAGACGATAGCATCCACTATCCAGTGGGCTAACCTCTGCTTGGAGACAGCCTTTCCCTTCTGCTGGCCTCCGTAACAAACGAAGAGCTGCTCTGAGGTTCTAAAGCTTTGAGTTCGGTCCACGTAGGTGCGGAGAGCGCGGATGGGACAGAGCAAAGCTAGGGCTGGGTCTGCCTCCTCCGAAGGCAGCGCTTGCAGGTTCACCACCTGGTCCCGGAAGGGAGTGGTAGGAACCTTGGGCACGTATCCAGGCCGGGGTCTCAGGACAACGTGAGAGTTGGCCGGCCCGGATTCTAGGCACGATTCGTTGACCGAAAGTGCATGCAGGTCCCCCACCCTCTTGATTGAGGCCAATGCAGTCAGGAGCACTGTCTTCATGGACAGGATGTTTAGCTCTACAGACTGCAAAGGCTCAAAGGGAGGACCCTGAAGTGCTCTGAGCACCAGGGCTAAGTCCCAAGAGGGTAACGAGGTTGAACGAGGAGGATTTAGTCTCTTCGCACCTCTGAGGAACTTGACGATTAGGTCGTGCTTCCCTAAGGACTTACCTTCGACTGCATCGTGATACGCCGCTATTGCTGCGACGTACACTTTGAGGGTGGAGGGAGACAGCCTTCGCTCCAACCCATCTTGCAGAAAAGAAAGCATGACACTAATCGAACACCTTCGGTGGTCTTCCCCTCAACGAATAGGTTCCACTTCAAAGCATAGAGGCGCCTCGTAGAGGGGGCTCTAGCAGAAGAGATGGTGTCTACCACTGCTTGTGGCAGGCCACCTAGAACCTCTGCGTCCCGTCCAGGGACCAGACATGGAGTTTCCAGAGGTCTGGATGCGGGTGCCATAGAGTGCCCCACCCCTGAGAAAGCAGATCCCCTCAGGGGGATCGGCCAGGGAGGGGCTGTCGCGAGGAGTGTGAGTTCAGAGAACCAGGTCCGATTGGGCCAGTAGGGTGCAACTAGCAAAACCTGCTCCTCGTCCTCCCTGACCTTGCACAGTGTCTGCGCGAGAAGGCTCACTGGGGGAAACGCATATTTGCGTAGGTCCCTGGGTCAGCTGTGCGCCAGTGCATCCGTACCGAGGGTGCCCCCGGTCAGGGAATAGTACAACTGGCAATGGGTCGAGTCCGGAGAGGCGAACAGGTCTACCTGCGCAGCTCCGAAGAGGTCCCATATCAGCTGGACGCTCCGGGGGTGGAGTCGCCACTCTCCCGGAGGTGTCGACTGACGAGAGAGCTCGTCGGCTGTCTGGTTCAGCGCACCTGGGATGTGAATGGCCCGAAGCGACCTCAGACGCTTCTGACTCCACAGGAGGAGATGGCGGGCGAGCTGGAGCATGCAATGGGAGTGTAGACCACCCTGACGGTTGATGTACGCAACGGCCGCAGTGCTGTCCGTACAGACCAGTACGTGCTTGCCCTGTAGCGGCTTTTTGAGGCGGCCCAGGGCGAGACGTACTGCCAATAACTCTAGGCAATTGATATGACAACGCAGTTGGGGCCCCGTCCACAGACCCGAAACTGCGTGCCCTTTGTACGTGGCCCCCCAGCCCGTGGATGAGGCATCCGTGAAGACCACAGCATGCCTGGACACCTGTTCTAAGGGCACTCCCGCCCGTAGAAACAAAGGGTCCGCCCACGGGTTGAAGGTTTGGCGACAGTAAGGAGTAACTGAGACCCAGTACTTGCCGCTCTGCCACGCCCATCTCGGGACTCGGTCGTGAAGCCAGCGTTGAGCGGTCTCATATGAAGCAATCCGAGCGGCGTTACCGCGGCTGCAGATGTCATATGCCCCAGGAGCCTCTGAAAAAATTTCAGTGGGACCACCGTCCTGCCTTTGAACGTATTCAAGCAGTTCAACACTGACCGGACTCGCTGCTCTGTGAGGCGCGCAGTCCGGTTGACCGAATCCAGCTCCAAACCGAGATAAGAAATCCTCTGTGCGGGACAGAGTTTGCTCTTCTCTCGGTTGACCCGAAGGCCAAACAGGCTGAGGTGACGGAGCACCATGTCCCTGTGTTCGCACAACTGATCCCGGGACTGAGCCAGTATGAGTCAGTCGTCGAGATAGTTGAGGATGCGAACGCCGCATTCTCTGAGCGGAACAATGGCTGCCTCTGTGACTTTCGTGAAGCCGTGAGGCGACAGGGACAGCCCGGAGGGCTTCAGGTCGATCGCTGCGAACCAATCTCGGGGACGGATGCATTCGAAAATGCGTTTCTGCGTTAACATTTTGAACGGGGGCTTGTGGAGGGCCCGATTCAGCATGCGCAGGTCCAAGATTGGCCTTAACCCACCACCTTTCTTGGGTACAATGAAGTAGGGCCTGTAGAACCCCGACTTCATATCAGCTGGAGGAACCGGCTCGACCACGTCCTTCGCCAGCAGGACATCGATCTCTGACCGCAAGACATGGGCATTGCTGCTCCACACGGTGGTGAAGAGGATGCCCCTGTACTTGGGAGGCCGGCTAGCGAACTGAATCGCGTAGCTGAGTCTGATGGTACGGATGAGCCAGCAAGACGGCCTGGGGAGACCTAGCCAGGCCCCCAGAGACCGAACAAGCGGGACCAACGGCACCACAGATGTACCCATGGTGGGGCAGCGAGGTGGAGTACGCAGACCCGATTCGGGAGGCCCGGAGGTGGCCCGGAGTGTTTGCTGAGTACTCCAGGGTGGGACAGAGTGTGGGTGAGGAGGCCCGGGGGCGTTCTCGGTGCCCATACTGCTGCCCCCTGGCGAGGGGAAGAGGGGAGGAAAGGAGTGGCAAGGCCCGGGGGCGTCGTACACTGCCAACCCGACCCTCTTGGGGCCCAGGGAGGGAGGAAACTGCTCTGAGAATGTGGGTACCGCTGGACTCGGACAGCCAGCGGCAGGACCGAAACCGAAAAATATTCTCCCCCCCGGTCCTCCTCCGGGGGAGGGAGTGGTGTGGACACCGTCTCCCAGAAAGCAGATCCCCTTTTCACTGGGCTGCCTGTTTCAGGGCCGCTTGCCCTTGCGCTTGCAGGGGACTGCGCGGGACCCTGGACGGGTTGGGCGCCTCTCTTGCGCCCGGCCACCTGCTGCCTGGGTGGAGGCTGCTGCTTGGCTTAGCAGGGGCGGAAACAGACGCAGGGGGACGCCCTCGGCGACAAGCAGGCGGAGGCGCTGCGGCCGACGACTGGGTGGAGGCAGCAGCTGGTCGTCGGGGCAGGATGTTTTTTAAACCGCCTCCGTCTGCTGGGCGAAGTTCTCGATGGCATCGCAGAAGAGGCCAGCCTGACAGACAGGGGCGTTGAGGAACCACACTTTGTCGGGCTCACACATATCTGCCAGGTTTAGCCCCAGGTGACATTCCTGGACCACTAGTGTGGACATCGCCTGACCCAGGGAGCATGCAGTGACTTCCGTCACCCAGAGAGCGAGGTCCATCACCGCACGCAGTTCCTGCATAACCCCTGGGTCGGGACTACCCTCGTGCATGCAGGACAGGGGGTAGTGAGAGAGGGAAAACTTATACAGATTATGGCCCTTTTGGTGTTCCATATTTTGACACCAAATAGTTCCACACTGTTAATTTTTCCGATGCACATCCGGGAAAAAAAGGCACAGGGGCAGGCAAGGCGATTTACGCGTTGCACTACGCCTCAGCCACCCAGGAAAGCATGGCTGTCAACTCTGAATCTGATTCAGCATGAGCACACACTATTATAGTGTGAAACTCAGCATTATTATTTCCAGCGCATAACAGCCCTCTCTCCGATGCAGCAATTAACATCTGTCCTCTGCCAGAGCCCCAAATGAAACGCTGGCCCTTTTTTTTTTATTTTTTTTTTAGGACCAGCAATCCCATCTGTAAGCTACTAGCAGGCATGTGAGACAGTGAGCGTGGCCGTCAGACTCGACGGCACACGGCGCTGAACACTCAAGCCCCTATGAAAAAGGCAAGATGAACAACGCGCCGATGTGGCCATGTTCTCATAAGAGAACATGAAACACCCACGAACAAAGAAGCCCCACTGTAATCCTCAGATCACCAAGGCTTATTAGCTGAAGTAGCCCTTTTCTGGTGCACCAGAAAATAAACTAGATAGGGGAATAGGCGAAGGGACTCAACCCCGTTTGAGGTTTCATAGTCTTGACCGCGCATCTAGAGCGCCGAGTGACGCGCTGGGTTGCTGTGACAACCCCCGCTGTCATCAGGCGCTCGACGGCACACGGCGCGCTGAACGCTCAAGCCCTTACGAGAAAGGTGAGACGAACAACGCACCGACTTGATCACGTTCTCCTGAGAGAACATGGATCACCCATGAACGCAATCTCACATGTTTATATGCAAGAGAGATCGTGGCCATCAAATGAGGACAGGAAACAACCGCATCCAGAAACACACGATTTGAATGACATCTTGAAAAAGACGCAGGGTCAAACCGTGTTGCTCTTTTAGAAGGAAATGCTCTTTTAGAAGTGCTGAAGCACTCAGGGAGATGGCCGCGGCTCACAGCAGTCCGATTGCAAGCTTGCGTGTGAGCACTCAAGAACGGAAACGCCCAGCCAACCAAGTGTATGTTGCAGCGGCCACTCGCTGACTCGCGCCGTCACACCAGCACCCAGGTAAGAGAGTGATCCTCCTCGAGACTCGTCTAAACACTCTTCGTAGAAACAGCTTGATACAGCAAACCGTTCGGCTCCGAAGTTAAAAAGCAATGAATACGGAAGTATTCCACTTCCGTATTTATACCCACGCTGCGGGGCGGTGCGTGGAATGCGTGAACCGCATGCCAATGTTCATTGGCTCGTTTTTATTCACTCGAAGTAGATTGGTCTCTGAAAACAGATCCCAATTCGTCGGTCAGTTCCGACGTACGTCAAACGTGACCGACTGAAAGCTCAACTTTCATGAGCTCAACTCAAAGATCTAAGACTTTTTCTATGTACACAAAAGGCCTATTTCTCTCAAATATTGTTCACAAATCTGTCTAAATCTGTGTTAGTGAGCACTTCTCCTTTGCCGAGATAATCCATACACCTCACAGGTGTGGCATATCAAGATGCTGATTAGACAGCATGATTATTGCACAGGTGTGCCATAGGCTGGCCACAATAAAAGGCCACTCTAAAATGTGCAGTTTTACTGTATTGGGGGGGTCCGGGGGTGTCCGAAAAAACCAGTCAGTATCTGGTGTGACCACCATTTGCCTCACGCAGTCCAACACATCTCCTTCGCATAGAGTTGATCAGGTTGTTGATTGTGGCCTGTGGAATGTTGGTCCACTCCTCTTCAATGGCTGTGCGAAGTTGCTGGATATTGGTAGGAACTGGAACACGCTGTCGTATACGCCGATCCAGAGCATCCCAAACATGCTCAATGGGTGACATGTCCGGTGAGTATGCTGGCCATGCAAGAACTGGGATGTTTTCAGCTTCCAGGAATTGTGTACAGATCCTTGCAACATGGGGCCGTGCATTATCATGCTGCAACATGAGGTGATGGTCATGGATGAATGGCACAACAATGGGCCTTAGGATCTCGTCACGGTATCTCTGTGCATTCAAAATGCCATCAATAAAATGCACCTGTGTTCGTTGTCCATAACATACGCCTGCCCATACCATAACCCCACCGCCACCATGGGTCACTCGATCCACAACGTTGACATCAGCAAACCGCTCACCCACACGACGCCATACACGCTGTCTGCCATCTGCCCTGTACAGTGAAAACCGGGATTCATCCGTGAAGAGAACACCTCTCCAAAGTGCCAGACGGCATCGAATGTGAGCATTTGCCCACTCAAGTCGGTTAGACTTCGAGACCCCGATGAGGACGACGAGCATGCAGATGAGCTTCCCTGAGACGGTTTCTGACAGTTTGTGCAGAAATTCTTTGGTTATGCAAACCGATTGTTGCAGCAGCTGGTCTCAGACGATCTTGGAGGTGAAGATTCTGGATGTGGAGGTCCTGGGCTGGTGTGGTTACACGTGGTCTGTGGTTGTCAGGCCGGTTGGATGTACTGCCAAATTCTCTGAAACACCTTTGGAGACGGCTTATGGTAGAGAAATGAACATTCAATTCACGGGCAACAGCTCTGGTGGACATTCCTGCAGTCAGCATGCCAATTGCACGGTCCCTCAAAACTTGCGACATCTGTGGCATTGTGCTGTGTGATAAAACTGCACATTTTAGAGTGGCCTTTTATTGTGGCCAGCCTAAGGCCCACCTGTGCAATAATCATGCTGTCTAATCAGCATCTTGATATGCCACACCTGTGAGGTGGATGGATTATCTCGGCAAAGGAGAAGTGCTCACTAACACAGATTTAGACAGATTTGTGAACAATATTTGAGAGAAATAGGCCTTTTGTGTACATAGAAAAAGTCTTAGATCTTTGAGTTGAGCTCATGAAAAATGGGGGCAAAAACAAAAGTGTTGCGTTTATAATTTTGTTCAGTGTAAATACAAGTCTATTTCTTAAAGCTGCAGTCCGTAACTTTTTTTGGTTAAAAATGATCCAAAATAAATTTTTGAGCAAATACACAACAAGCCAGTATTCAAAACTATCTCCTTACCGTAGCCCCATTCACAACGGTAAGCTTGTGTTATAATTAGAGTGGCACATAGGCCTACTCCTCAAAACATTAGATTCATCCGCACTAAGGAGCTGATGCACAACTCACGTACAACTCACGATAACGCCGCAAATAACTGCAGTTGCAGGTTTCAAACAGAGATGGCGACATAGAGGCAAAACTTACGGACTGCTTTAAAATGAAAATTTTTTTTTTTTTTCAAAACAAATAATAATAAAAAAATTGCTCCCCAAGTTGATGTCTCATTTTGAGGATGTTACAATAATAATATTAAGTCATGCAACACTCCACCAGTCTAAAGACAAAAGAAACAAAAAAAAAAAAGAAAAAGTAAAACAAAATATGAGGCTAAATTGGTGAAACACTTTTTGCTCGATGTTACTGAAAATTTATGTGTGTGTTTCTCTGTCAGGTCTGAATCTGCTGGCTTTCATGGTGATCGTATTCTCCTACTCCAGTATGTTTTACTCTGTCCAGAAAACGGCAAAGTCAGCGAGGCAGACAGTATTTGATCGGGAAGTCACTATTGCAAAGCGATTTTTCTTCATTGTGTTCACTGATGCCATGTGCTGGATCCCCATCTTCCTCTTGAAGATACTATCACTGTTAAGAGTTCAGATCGCAGGTAAGCAAACACATGTGATCACAATACGTTTGAGAAGACACACTGGCAGGTTATTATGAGTGTGTCTTAACTCATAATTGCTGTGACCGCAGTTTAGCAGCACATTAGCTAATGATCTTAATGAGGCAACTCATTAATATTATATAGTGAAATAAGACACTGTGTATTCTAAATTGCTGTATTTGTAACTGTACCTGTAGGGGTACAGCATGCTTGTCATTGGAGCAATACTCTTAAAAGGACAAACTGGAATATACCCCTAATAGGTACAAACTGGTACACTAGTCGAGTATCTTTTTTAAAAAAAAAAAAACCTTAAAGAGAGTGATACAGGTTAGCATATACCATATGGTATACAACAGAAGTAGAGATATACAGTGGTGGCCACAATTATTAGAACACCTGACAGATGCTCCAAAACATGATTTCATTTCATAATGTTCATGAAACATGCAGATGGTTGCTCTGACCATCAAATATCAGATGAAGTGAGTTGTACTGTTTTTATCCACTTTTAAAGGAACACTCTTTTTTCACACTTTTTTTGAAAAAAATAGCCTCATTTTACAACTCCCCTAGAGTTAAACAGTTGAGTTTTACCATTTTCGAATCCATTTAGCTGATCTCCGGATCTGGCAATAGCACTTTTAGCATAGCTTAGCATAGATCATTGAATCTGATTAGACTGTTAGCATCATGCTAAAAGTTCTACCGCCAGATCCGGAGATCGGCTGAATGGATTCAAAATTGGTAAAACTCAACTGTTTAACTCTAGGGGAGTTGGAAAATGAGCCTATTTTCAAAAAAAAGTGGAGTGTTCCTTTAACTTTAATATTTGATATGCCCACCTTTTGCAGCAATTACAGCAGCACATCTCTCTGGCATAGTGTCAATATATTTCCTCTGAGAACTTCAACACTAATGTTATCCCATGCCTTCTGCAACTGAAGCCAAAAGCTTTCCTTTGAATGTACAATAGATCTGTCCAGTTTATTTTCCAACTCGCCCCAAATGTGCTCGATGGGGTTGAGGTCCGGACTTTGAGGGGGCCAGTCCATCATTTTCAATGTTCCAGCAGATTCCTTCCGTCGCAGGTAGTTCCGGCAATAGTTAGAAGAATGTTTCGGGTCATTGTCCTCTTGAAAAATAAATCCAGGCCCAATAAGGCGACTCCCAGATGCCAAGTGTTCTAATAATTTTGGCCACCACTGTATCATTTCATATTATTTAAAGAGAGAATCAATCTTGTCTACTGGCATTTTATTCATTAAATCAATTAAAAGTTAACTTTTTTTTAACTAGTATGGTATCTATTCTAGGGGAATTAAAGGTCTTAGGGTGTGTTCACACTCAGCAGGTTTGGTTCAATTAAAACAAACTCTGGTGCAGTTGCTCTGTCAGTGCGGTTCATTTGAATAAGTGTGAACACTGCCATCCGAACCCTGGTGTGCACCAAACCAGCAGACCAAAACCCTTAAAAAAAAGGTGTGTCCGCTTCCAAACAAACTCTTTGTTGCGTTCATATTACAGTCGAAGCGCACCAAACCAAAGATATCTAAACAAACCAAAAACAGGACATGATGTCACAAGATGCGAGCCTAAAAAGGACAGAATGCTCAAGCATACCTGTTTTTTTCTAATCATAGGAGCTACGTAACTGAGGAATTCCTGCCGCTGTTTTGACTCCTTTACATATTTTATAAACTCTTCAGTTCTCAGCTGGTGAAAATACCATCATATGTATGCACATACACTGAGCGCTTTTAGCCCAGCACACAGCATTGTTTTGAATGTACGGTAATTTCCGCCACAAAATATACGTCATAAAAGCCTTTTTTTTTTTTTATCTTTAGGTTTGGTATTAAAAATTACAGTGTGAACGCTAAGGGAACCAGGACTAAATTGATGCATTTTCTTCATTGGTCCAGACCAAAAGTGAACCAAACTACAAGTGTGAACACACCCTTAATATCCACATTACAATTGATGAATGAGTATTGATTGTTGAGTAGTTGACTTTATCAAGACACAATGAGCCTTTCTCATTTTTTCCCTTTATGCTGAACCCTTTAAGCCTGAATCCAGATATAACTATATACTCCTTGTAAAAATCTGTTGACAACTGTCATTTACGAAACATGCGAGCGATGCAAGTAGCCGGTCTGAGCAAAGAGGCACATTTTGATTAGTAGATGGCTGAGGAGCTGAAGCCCCGGGCACTAAGAGGATTAGACATTCAACCACCATGAGCACAGATGAACACTTATCAGCTAGAATGGGTTTGCAGTTCTTCCCTCGGACAATCCGGTTTAATCTGCACTTTCTTTTCGCTTTCTCTCTATCTCCTCTAGGTACCATTATTCTGTGGGTGGTGATTTTTATCCTACCAATAAACAGCGCCCTGAACCCCATTCTGTACACTATCACAACCAGCGCTTTTCAGCAGCGACTCAAACAGTGTCTGAAATATCGCTGCCAGCAGACTAACTGACACAAACACACTATATGCACATGCTCTGAGATTAATATTCCATGTGGAATAAAAAGTTAATAGATGACAGGATAATGACCACACACACACACGATGCTCTCATCCTCAGCAAGTTAATGAGGCTAATAAGAGCCTGCAGGGGTGAAGAAATGAGCGCACACATGACCACATTAACCAGCAGACCATCATAAACAATATACACTTATGCAAATAACATGTAATACCAAGCCTTATTTGAAAAACAAAGAAATTACATGCAAACCTATGAAACTTCAACTGCCATATAGACCTGGAGCAGTGCATGCGTACGCAGGGAAAGCCAAACTTTGCGGCTGTCAGAGGAACAGGCAGGGAACAGTTCAGGACGGACCCAGCGGGCTGAGGATTGGAACCCTTCCGACTGATTTAATTGGATTTTTGTTTGCTTGTGTGGATGTGTATGGAAAACAAAGAGGCAAAGATGGCATTTGCATACTGTCAGGAGAGAAAATGTCCAGACAGACCAAAAAATATATGGTGGAGAGGAAGGAATGAATATACAAAAGATTTCACAATGAAAAATCACACTAAACCCAATCATAGCACTTAATCCGTGAAAAAATACAAATACAGATCATTATGGGTGTTCAAGTTGGTATCAAATGACAAATTTGTTCCAGATTGCCGTTATTGACTTTTATTGTGTGAGTCTATTATTTATGAAACTCACGGCTTTCATTTGTCTGCTGTAATTTGTCAGTTGTCTACAATATGTAAAATGAATGTAAAACCCATAATTGCAATGAATAAATTATAATTATTTCATTATATTTTGTTTTCACATTTTCTGTTTGGCAGCACTAACTCCTTTTCCTTGCTCTGACATATTTTATATCTTACACAAAATCAGCTTTAAGAGAATGTCTTTTAGGAAAGACTTAGGATAGACTTGATTACCAAAGAGCAGCTTTACTGTAGAAGCAGAAGTTCATTACAGCAGAAGTTCATTGATCTACCTGGACCCCACAGTCTTACTAAAAAGCATCCCAGGACAGTCATCTGTTTACTGAGCTGGACCCTTTACAGCAGAAGGTTTGGGGTTAGACTTTGTTTAGTCTCATAAAGTCTGACAACATAGTCTTGTCCAAATTTTAATGTATTCAAAAACTGTTCACACAGAACACATTGCAGTTAAAAATGTAATTGTTTTTTTTTTTTTTTGCATGCACTAGACCAGGGTTCTTTAGTTCTGCTCCTGTGGGTCCACTGTCCTGGGCTGTTTCCCAAAAACATTGTAAGCCTAAGTTGATCGTAGAACAATTGCCACCAATGGTCTCTACAATCAACATAGGCTTATGATGCATTTGGGAAACGCAGACCTGAAGAGTTGAGCTCCAATTCTGATCAAACACACCTGAAGGAGCTAATCAACATCTTTTGTATTACTTGAAAATTACAAGCAGGTATGTAAGCTCGGGCTATAGGCATGAAAACACCCTTGATGACCAGTTCATCACAGGTCTAACATACACATTCACACTTACACTTATGGCCAATTGACTCTTTCCAATTCACCTGTCCTGCATGTCTTTAAATTGTGGGAGAAATCTTACTTGCTACAAAGTGCCTTTAAACAAAATCTGAATACCTTTCAAAGATGTTATGCAACAGCGTCTCATACAACAGCGTCAGTATAGTAAGATCAATAATACTGTTGAATTTTAAGTTTATAATGCTGTAAAAGCCAATGCTACATTTAATCCAGTTACAAAAAAATGAATGAGCAGGGTCATCTGTCATTGATTCAGGTGTAGTCTGATGCCAAACAATGTTACAAGAACTCTTTTCAGACAGGCCTGAAATGTGGCCTCCATGACTTTTTCTTTATCACCTGAGCCAGCCAAGCTATCAAACAATCGATTTATCTAATCAATACAACAGATAAGGCACAATCAAGACTGAAAAGAGAAAAGGACAGGGTGTGGGAGAAAGAAAGAGAGTGAGAACATTGCTGTAAATTAAAACCAACCTCATTGTGACCCTGTGAATAAAACTTGCAGAATGCATTTATGTGACCTGCCACATCAACTGCTACAGACAATTTTTCAAAGGAAGTAAAATGAATCTATATTTCTTCTCTGTGTTTCACTGTAATCTGTAGCAGGAGATAACAGAGGAAGCTCAAAAGAACAGGAAACCAATTCAGTTTCTAGGCAGGTGATCAACAGGACCGTACATTACATTTTTCTTAATTTAGCACATACTTTGATATCCAAAGTCATTTTGAAATGGGAAAATCTCACCTGGGGCATTCTGGGTTCACTGTAAGTGCCTTGCTCAAGTAGACATTGGTCCTCATGAATTATTCTTCTGAATTATATTATCTTGTTACATGGATTTTTTTGTTGTTGATATTTTTACTGGAAAACAAGATTTTTTTTTTTTTTTTAATAACCGTTTTGTTAAAAAAAAAAAAAAAGTCTGAGAAAAATGTATCTTTCACAGTCATGATCTACAAACTGATGATTGGCTTGAATAGAGATTTCTTTAAAGTAGACTTTAGTAATGGCAAAGTTTAGTCACTGGTAAATTGATAAAATTACTGCATTTTATAATAATTTAACTCATTAGCTGACCTCTCTGTTTTATGTAGCCAGCTTTAGTTAATGTTTATCATTAGATAATAGCAGGTTAGATTCTAATTGCACACAATTTTTGGTTATTTTATATACTGTTCTTCAACATAATGGATTTGAAACTAAACAATAATTAGGATTTTAAAATTCAGACTTTAATCTTTAGTATAAGGGAATTATTTGTTCATCAATTTCAAAAAATCTGCAACCAAATACTACCTAAATATGATAATTTTATTCAGGTTTATAGGAACTTGTGCAATAAAATGTGCACCTCTAAAAATGGCAGTCTGTCAAATTACTGTAATTACTACATGGTTCACTTGATACATCTAAAAAATACCCACAAATTTAAGATTAGATTTTGCACTTGAAATCCATCAGCATTATTTAATTTCAGGTTCAATGTACTGGACAGAAATCATGAAATCATCATGCCCCAAAATGAATAAACCTATGGACCTGTAGGAGCGTACTCTCAATTTAGTAATTTATGAACCATAACACATTTTATTTTTCATTACTCACAGTTCTCTCTATAGGGTCTGTTTCTTGAGATGGAATATGTAACTATTAGATGTGGAGTTGATCATGGAAAAGAATTTGACTGAAGTTCTCGCATGTGTGTTTTTGGAGATGTTTTTGAGCAGTCATTATCCATTGAAGTTTATCAAGCTCTCATGGCCAGGTGTCCACCTCTCTTTCTGTTGTGGTGAAAGAAATAATGCAATGGCTATTTTGAACATTTTAAGACTTTCTTGGTTAGCCTGCTTTCTTCCATCTTTTTTTCCCCTTCAGATGGTTGAATGAGTTTCTATGAAGAATGTCCTTCAAGGTAAAATTCTTTCCCTGAATATATTAGGCTACATAATACAATTTTTTGTTGAATGCAAATGGTTGTCTTGTTTATTTTGTTTATTGACCAAACTTCTTTCCTGGGTCAAATTGAGCATTTGGTTGCATTCATTGATGTTCATTTGTTGTGCATGTCTTTTTGAATATTAATGCATACACCAGTCGTGCACAGACCTCCGATGGGACAGGAGTGAAATCGCATTCCTGGTCACCTTTTGGTCTCTTTATTTCAATTTATCATCATATTCCTTTTCTGGGACGTTTATCTGTGCATGCCGTTCTTGACAGCCACCGCCAGCGTTTTTTTTTTTTTTTTTTATCATTTTTGATTAAAATCTTCATGGCCCCCAAAATATTTTGTTGTATGAATATCTGAACATGCATCAAAATAAAGACGCTTTAAAAAATATATTTATTCTAGCTTTCATTCAGCAACATTATGCAGTTTGTGCTGTTTAATGTTGGTGATCGGTTATTTTACATATGCATATGATTATATGATATCTACGATGGCCGAGAGAGCTCAGTGCGCTGCAACTGAAGAAAACACATGCAAATAGAAAGAAAATCCAGTAAATTCCAGTAATTCCAGTAAAAGAATAATAATAGACCGAGCAATTCCAATAGGGTCCTCACACCATCGGTGCTCGGGCCCTAATTAAGAAAACATCTTCATCAGTTTGACAACACATGTGTTGCAAATACTCACAACACACCCAAATACAGAAACGCGCTGCAAATACTCACAACGGGATGTTAAAATAAACAACAACAAAAAAAACTCACTTTTCGGGTAATTGACAACACCACTGACAAGTAGACATTGAACAATAAGGGGTCCCAGTCAGGTTCGTCATTTGTTGGGGTTCCCTTGAAACATTTCCGTTGTGGTCTGTGCTATTTGCAGCGCGTTTTTTGTATTTGTTTGCGTTGTGAACATTTGCAGCGCGTTTCTGTATTTGGGTGCGTTGTGAGTATTTGCAGCACACATGTGGTCAAATTGATGAAGATGTTTTCTTAATTAGGGCCCGAGCACCGATGGTGTGAGGACCCTATTGGAATTGCTCGGTCTATTATTATTCTTTTCCGAAATGAATCACATTTTTGAGGGCCTAAACATGCTCGAAAACTCATGAAACTTTGCACACGCGTCAGAAATGGTGAAAATTTACATTTGATATGGGTTTCAGACATGGGCGTCACTAGGCCCTTTTTAGGGGGGCTTCAGTCCCCCTAAACTTCTGCCCAGCCCCCCTAAAAAATATGTGATTAACCTTTAAAACATATGAAACTGGCGGGAGGCTTCGGCTTCGGCTTCGGCTTCATCCCGTCTTTTAGTCTGCGTTAATCAGCGTGTTCTTCAATCCGCAGCGGCGCCGAGCAGAGCGCACGTCAGAAGCAGAGGTGTGTGCGTTCATCTGAGCCTCATTGGTCTGTCACCGCTCGTCAATGTCAAAATATTTGAGAAAACCAATCAAATCAGAGTAGGCGGGCTTTATGTTCACACAGAAGCTGCTGAGGCTGAGCGCGAATTTTAGCAGCGCGACTAGACGTCAAGTGCGAGATATGTAAGTAGCTAAACTAAACATTTCATATTTGACAGCTGCTTCTTTAAGTCAGAAATGTTAAAGAAATGACAAAAATATTCAAAATATTTGTCTAATTTCGCCATTTTGAATTGAGAATAGGCCTATGTGATTCATAATGTAATTAACGAACAAGAAATATTAACAAAGCCGTTTTCATCAGATTAGGCATAAAATAATAATGAATGTGTACATATTGTAAATTAATCCATTTGTACCCTTCAGTAAATTAAAAAAGCTCAGCTTTTTTCAGCCTGTATTGGCATAAGATTAGTAATGAATGTGTGCATATTGTGAATTAATTTAATAAACTTAGTTGCCTAGCTTTCCTAGTAGCCTTTAGTAAATTAACGTGTCTAAGAAAATGATTCATAAAACATATACATATCAGTTAACCATATGTTTACTTTCTTCACTGACGAAAATGTAAAAACTTTATCAGTCAAAGCTCAGAGTTAGGAGGGGAAGAGACATGGCAAGATAACAACAAAGAGAAAAAGAGAGATGTGGAGATAAGAAGAAAGACAAATAATCT
Source organism: Coreius guichenoti (assembly GCA_039654105.1). NCBI lineage: Eukaryota > Metazoa > Chordata > Actinopteri > Cypriniformes > Gobionidae > Coreius > Coreius guichenoti. The sequence continues at coordinate 25,910,123 of CM077169.1, read as the reverse complement.
ACTGCCCAATGACATGGTTTTCAAACTATTGCTATCTAATTTTTTGGCCTTCATAACATCTTAAAATGCACATATGTAGATCATAGAAATCAAAATTTTCTCACATTTGGGATCTCAGTGATTATAAAACCCTGCCTACATTCCTGGGTACGATTAAGGGATGTACAATATGGTCATGCAATAAGGCATTAATATTTGCTTTATAAGTAATAATAAACAGCCGATATCCTAGTAATATGCATGCTAATAAGCTACTAGTTAATAGTGAGAATTGGATCCTAAAGTGTTACCATTTTTTTCATATCCTCACTGGGGGCTGAGCCCTCCTAAAATGAAAATCCTAGAATCGCCCCTGGTTTCAGAATTAGGTGTGGCAAAATGTCTTGATAGCGGCACCTACAAAATTTCAAATGAGCGTATTTCGCACTACGTTTCACGTACAAGTATGAAATTCGGTAGACACATGTAACAGCCAAATACCTGCAAAAAAGTCCCTCGGTGCAAAATCTGAACACCCAACAGGAAGTAAGATATTTTGAAGTTTCTCTACAAAATGTTTGCAGTTTTTGCCATTTCCAGAAGTTGTACTTTAAACGAACTCCTCCTAGAGATTTAATCAGATCAACATCATATTTGCACAGTCTAATCTAAAGGCCTTTGCGATGTTAAATTGTGAAGATCTTGAGGTTTCGCTGAAGGGCGTGTCCGTGGCGGCCTGACAAAATGTAATGTTTCGCCATGAAACAGGGATCTGTTGTAAGTCAGGCATACAATGTCCGATCTGCCCTATACTTCACATGTTTGATAATAGTCCTGGCCTGAAGACACCTACACGCCAATATTCAGTTATAGTCAAAGCGCCACCTGCTAGCAGCAGGAAGTGTGGCACATCAAAGTGACTTTGCTATATTTCTCATGTCGCCCACTATTAGTTTTCCTAAGGCCACCGTGTGGCAATGGCCCCGTGTTTTGATCAGGAGATTCAATCCTCTTTCAGAAGATGTGTCATAGCACCCCCTACAGTATAACAGTGAAAACACAGAAAGCCGGAAAATTCCGTCAATGGCGGGGAAGCGTCACAAATGACGGAAATTTCCGTCAATAGGCCTTTTTCACGGAAGTTTGAACGCACATCCGGTTCAGCGCCTGTTATTTGTGCAATGAGGGACGCTACAATGACACTTCGATGTTGCTTCAGCCATTGTTGTTTCGACCGGAAGTCGCTTTCCACAACAAGCGCTGAACCGGACGTGTGTTCCGTGAAAAAGAGTTTAAAAAAAAATAATAATAAAAAAAAATACTTACAGCACCTGTAATGATAGGCTATAGATAAGGTTAAAAAGAAAAAGAAAACCTTTAAAAGAACTTTACTTTCTGCAGTTGACAGATGTCTCTGACATTTGAAACAAACTGAATTTCCTTTAAATAACCAACACGTTGTCTAACATATTTTCTGACCTATACAAAAACAATTCACTCTCATGCAACATTAAAAGGTGCTCGGCAACAGTCTCCTTTTAGTCTGCCAGTACAGCATAATTGGCCAATTTTAGACACTTTAATAATTAACAAGGCAAAAAATAAGGAGCACTTTATCTCCCCAGAGAAATGACAGCTCACAAGGAGTTTTCACTGCGACAGGTCAGACTGTCAGCCCACAGTCTGCGCCTCAGAATCAGTAATTACTCTGTATCAATCAAACTAATTTGGAAATAAATACTGTAGAAAAGCAGCTTGGGTAATTGGGAGTCCTCCATCACCAGCTCTATAATAAATTTACTGACATGTTTGCCAACCAAACCTGTGCCCTTAAGTGTCCTACAACACCTTGTTCTAGCAGGACACCAGTGCGCTTTTTAAATGGATTGCCGCTCACTGCAAGACACCCGTTAGTTAAATTAAATCCTGTTTTCAGGATTAACACCTTCTGTCTGTATAAAAGCCAAAATACAAACACTGTTTGTTTTTGTTTTTTCGGAAAAGTTCCTTTATTCTCATTGCACGAGAGGCTAAGTTGGCACAATACACAAGAGTATGATTGAAAATGACAATTAAATCAACATTATTCAAAAATGACACCTGTGTTTAACACTGAATTATCATTCAAAAAAGGCAAGACTTGAAACAAATTAAACATTATAAGTAAATGGAGATTCTGTACATTAGAAAAAAAAAATCAAAGCACATTGAACCATTTCACTTTGAGGCAGAACACTTAAAACAACACGTATACATGCAGTTACACTTTTAAATAAATAAAATACTGATATTACATAATGCCCTGGTGAAACAGCACAGATTTAATGACAATTATAAGACAAAAGACAAACACACATATGCAAGTTTCTCTTTAGTTGCTCAGAGGCACTTAGGCAGTTAGGACTTATAATAATAACAGATAAGAACAGTAATAAGAAAGAGAATCATCTAATTGTATGAAAAAAACTTTACCTTTAGGGGAGATAAAAATGTAAAAAAGTAAAGCTGTATTAATAAAGTTTCTTGAATATCATTCCCATGGATTCCATGCAGACGTTAAGTTATTAAAACTTCACAAATGAAGTTTGCCACATGCAAATGGCTCATGCAAATAAATTAAAAAGGGGGTGGTGGAATAGGAAGAAAGGGATTGAGGTCACAAAAATAACCGATGTAGAAAACTGTCAGACTGATTCAATTTGGCCTGCATACATCAGATTATCATGTACTGTGTCAGTGGAGAAAGTGTCACATTTGCTTAGCACCAATCATAAACATACAGAAATGTTTGGAGGCTCTATGATGTCTGTTGCGTTGGACTGATGATGTAGGCAACAGTAGGCAAAGTACACAGGGAGCTTATAACAGCAGATCCTGTGTCATATGATGTTATGAATGTTTGTTGATTGGCTGCTTCTCTTTGCCACCTGGTCATTATCATTGCCACATGACAGGTCAAAAAGCAACACTTGTTTACATTTACCCTGAGAATGAATGAGGGGTCTGACAGACCACACTGGATTATTAGACAAAAATTTTAAGGCATACCAGGTGTCTATCGAGACACACTGCTTAACACAAACCGATATAAACAATTACACAAAAAAAAACACACACAAGATTAGATGCAGTATCAACAGTATGATTGTGAGCTTGAGCTTTTTCACATTAATCAATGGCTTTTAAAACCACAATGGGTTTATTTTTTTGCATACTCCAACTACTATTCCACACAGTACTGTGTCCTTCGTCATTCATTCCCAGTTTAAAACATTCTCTAATGTTCTTACTTTCCACCTTGCGTGGCTATCCTTGTTTTACACCTGCACTCTCATTCTTTCTCATACAAAATAGTCTTAGATTTAAGTGGGTTCAGAGTTTGGTTTCAGGTCCTCGTGCTGTTAGAACTGGGAAAGAACTGCGTATTCTAGCAAGCTCCATCGCACACAGATGGCCAAACACTTTATTATACCAATCAGGAGAGCGCCCGCTGTGGGACAGAAATACAAAAGATTAAAATTCATTAATATTATTGTAAACATTAGCATGCTATTTTTGTTCAGTGTATTGTGGAGAATCAAAACCCACATGCAGTCACATTCCTGAGAGATGTAGCAAATCATTTGTAAAAGCTGCGTGTCTTACCGTAGATCAGCCCTACAGTAGTGTGTGAGCCGGGACCGGCCCATTCCACATGGCTCAATAAAGATGCGTGATGTCAGAAGCACAGCCCGTAACCCTGCCTCCACCTGGACGTTATCATGGTCCACAGAGGAGGAAACAAGAACGCACAGCCCCTTTGGAAGATCACTACACCAACGTCTGCAACACAAAATACTACGATTACCAGGAGCCCACAGCACACTAGAAGACATCTGCAAACTTGATGACTAAAAAAATATTTAAATGAATATTTAAAAATATATTTTTATTTTTTAAATATTTAAAGTAAAAAATATTACATTCAGTTAAATATTTCAATTATTATTAATATATTAAATCTAATTCTAATCAAAATTGAAAAGCTAAAAACACAAAGTAAAAATATGCATTTTTCCCCCCTCAACAATTACTTTTAATTGAAGGACATACTGATATTGAAACTTCTGAAAATCACAAAATGAATTGTGGTATTCATTTAAATCAATATTCTATTCACAAATCTGACAAATCACTTTGTCATAACTATAGCAGAATACTAGAATTCTATAGAAATACCAGAAAGCCTGTAATCGGGGAGCCTTTGAATATTGTGTTTGATAACGAGGGGCTTTATACACACACATATAATACACTGAACAAACATTTCACACAAGTACCTAAAGAGTATACAGGAATTTCTAAAGAAGTTTCTATCATAGTTTGGAACCAACAATCCTTAAGGATCCTAATGCAATCCCAAAAAAATCTGCATAGAAATCAAGATCTTATTCTAGACAGATTCTAATTTGATCCCATTAGTGTTTTAAATTACAATAATTCTATTAGCAAACCTGTACATTTAAGATATTTAGGGTTCTCAGTTAGTTAGTTATGGATGTGGCACAATAAAGAATCAAACTGATCACACTAAAATAGTTTTTTGGAGCTGTGTACCTGAGCACTATGAAATTTCTCCGTGGATGTGGAGCCATGCTGTCTGTGATGTAATGGAAAACCTCGGTGTTGTTTTCCAAAGTCTCAATGACTCGACTGTGTAGAAGGTCTTCATCCCACAGGTGGCGCTCTCGCAGAACACGCTGCAGCACCATAGCAGGAGGGGCCTCTATCTCCACCGAAACGCGCCATAGACGCATTGGCTGCCCGTCTCCTACCTGCAAACAACCATCATTAAACTGTGAAGATCATGCCAAAAATACAATGAATAAATAACGCATAATAATGCAGACAGATTTGAAAGTTCTGGAAGTAGTTCCGTGGCTATTGGAAATACTGGAAAATGATGAGTTGATCAGCAGAAGAGGATATCTGTGCACGTCTCACAGCAGACCGCCACAATGAGCCCATATGAATATAAGAGAGACCATTTCAGCAGGTGATTTGATGGCAGATGGTCTAAATTCAGTTGTGCCAACAGTTCTCATGGTGCTTGGGCATCTGATATTTAAAGGTTAATCTAAGGGGAGACAGCGTGAACTGCCACATGCACTAAAATTTCATTCCCCTGAGTTTTAGCAAAGTTCCTTTCAGGCAAGTCATTTCACTTGGCGGCCATCTTTGAAACGCCTCTCAGGCAGCTATTTGAGTCATGCAAGTACAGCTCCTATCTCTTTGCACGGAAAACATCAAATACTCCAAAGTCGTTCACTAAGCTTACATATTTGAAATCACCAATGAAATGTGACAACACAATTTTGTTTCTAAACGCTCAAATCATGACAAAAAAAAGCATTTTTCAGGATGGACCAGCCAGTGCGCATGTGCAGTTCTAAGCGCGTGTCTCTGAACATTGACTGTTTCTATAACAATCGGAGCTTCTAACACTTCTGCAGTGACGCAATGACTTTTCCAATTGCCGACTGCTCTTTTACTTAAAAGTCGGGACTTATTCCACCATATTGTGCGTTGCAGTTTCTCATTCATTAGTAATACGAGTGCACCATCTTTATATATATCTAAAGTCTTTGGTGTAAGTGACAAGAAACAAGATCTGTCTACTGTGGGCATGTATGCTTCAGCCTCCCTGACTGATGGTAACTGGCCAACTGTTTGACAAACAAGACAAAAAAAAAATCTTCAATCCATTTTGAGCACATTGAATGCCTTTTAAAAGCCACATACTTTACAAAATAAATAGTGAAACGGAAACATAGGTATTTGTTAAGCACATTTCCTAATATGACCGAAATCTGATAATACAATTAATTACATAAATAAATATCTTTTCTTGTCATTCTGACACAATTTGTCATAATTCAGAGGGCAGGACTGAGAATCTTTCCAGACACTGGAATTATCAGAATGCTTTGGCATCAGCAACAAAATAAAAACAGCAGCAATTAAACAGGGTTTTTTAAATAGGTTTCAAAACCATTATGTAATATAATCATATCAAATCTTAATTTGTTTTCGCTCTTCTGCAAATTTTAATTATTGTCATAATCTGCTCTAAAACTGTATAACGAATATGTAAATAACATTTAGAGGGAAAAAAGTGCCTTATGGATGTGATAAATGTATTTTATTAATGATTCAGACATCTGAGGTAGATTCTGAATGTCCATAAGAAGGGCAAAAATCTATTAAGTGATTTTGGAACCATTACTGTCTTGCAGTTTATGGTTTTATATGGCCATCAAAATTTTAAAAAAAAATCTTACCCTCACAAACATCATTCACATTAAAAGAAATTAAGACCTTGCGTTGTTTGTGAGAAAAAGAGAAGCTGTCGTGCATATTGGTTGAGGGAATTACACACCTTTCAAGTCTTTTTAATGGACATTAAAAAAATTCAAGACAATTTTGTGCTATAAAAAAGGGGGGGGGGGGGGGGGTATTTATTTATTTATTTAAAGTCATCCAGTATATGAAGAAAATAAATCTTGCAAGTAGGCGTCTCTAGGACACCCATGTATTTCCATCAGATCTCAGAACGTTCTTCAAGCTTGTTTCTCACATCCCTTCTGGCAAACAGTAGCTGAGATGTCATTTGACATTTCAGCAGCAACTTTCTCCTCTTCCAGTGCCACTCCAAAGCAGTGACTGATGAAGTACCCTGCATGCACAGTCTCTCCAGTCTCAGCCACTGAAGCTTTTAACCTTTATGCACAGTTGCTGTGTTAAGGACAGCCTGCCGTAGGTAGATTTACAGCTGTGCCATGCTCCTTTCCATTTCTTAATAATTTCTAAATTGATTTGACCACACTCCAATGGATATTTAGTGACTTGGAAATGGGCTTGTATCTATCCTTGCCTCATGTTTTTCCATTCCTCTTTCACAGAGTTGCTGAGATTGCTCCTTTTTCTTCACCATCCAAGTGCTGGCACAGTAGTGACTCCCCAATAGTTGCAGAGGTGTATTTATACTACAAACAACTAAAATCTGAATATTCATAATTATTTTTTATCACTTTGTAGAGTTTTAATTAAAGAGTATTTCTCTCCATGCACGTTTCATTTATGTTAAAAGTAGTTTTTGATTTTTTAAATCTTAAATGTAATTTCTCAATCTTCCAGTGACGTATGGTGACATATGGTCTCTGGTGACGTATGCCAGACCTCTCCAATCATCATCTGGTCTCTATCCAATCAACAACCCATGGACTGAACCAAGGCACTACACGTGTCTTTTTCGATAATACGTTTCTCTCAAATGTATGACACTACTTCCATTTCATCGCAACTTTAGGAGTGTGTGTATCACTTTTCAACTGCATATGTTATGTAAACCTGTCACAACGTCACGTGCTGTTAAAAACTATACTGGACTTGACAGCAAACCCAAAGAGCATATTAGTTAAAGCACCTAAGTGTTTACACAAAAGTCTCAAAGCTATTGCAGCAAAAAACAAAACAAAACTCATTTACTTATATTAATTAACAAGTAGTAATTACAAGTATACAAATATATATATATACACACACACACACACACACACACACACACACACACACATACACATATATATACACATATATATATACACTCACCTAAAGGATTATTAGGAACACCTGTTCAATTTCTCATTAATGCAATTATCTAATCAACCAATCACATGGCAGTTGCTTCAATGCATTTAGGGGCGTGGTCCTGGTCAAGACAATCTCCTGAACTCCAAACTGAATGTCAGAATGGGAAAGAAAGGTGATTTAAGCAATTTTGAGCGTGGCATGGTTGTTGGTGCCAGACGGGCCGGTCTGAGTATTTCACAATCTGCTCAGTTACTGGGATTTTCACGCACAACCATTTCTAGAGTTTACAAAGAATGGTGTGAAAAGGGAAAAACATCCAGTATGCGGCAGTCCTGTGGGCGAAAATGCCTTGTTGATGCTAGAGGTCAGAGGAGAATGGGCCGACTGATTCAAGCTGATAGAAGAGCAACTTTGACTGAAATAACCACTCGTTACAACCGAGGTATGCAGCAAAGCATTTGTGAAGCCACAACACGCACAACCTTGAGGCGGATGGGCTACAACAGCAGAAGACCCCACCGGGTACCACTCATCTCCACTACAAATAGGAAAAAGAGGCTACAATTTGCACGAGCTCACCAAAATTGGACAGTTGAAGACTGGAAAAATGTTGCCTGGTCTGATGAGTCTCGATTTCTGTTGAGACATTCAGATGGTAGAGTCAGAATTTGGCGTAAACAGAATGAGAACATGGATCCATCATGCCTTGTTACCACTGTGCAGGCTGGTGGTGGTGGTGTAATGGTGTGGGGGATGTTTTCTTGGCACACTTTAGGCCCCTTAGTGCCAACTGGGCATCGTTTAAATGCCACGGCCTACCTGAGCATTGTTTCTGACCATGTCCATCACTTTATGACCACCATGTACCCATCCTCTGATGGCTACTTCCAGCAGGATAATGCACCATGTCACAAAGCTCGAATCATTTCAAATTGGTTTCTTGAACATGACAATGAGTTCACTGCACTAAAATGGCCCCCACAGTCACCAGATCTCAACCCAATAGAGCATCTTTGGGATGTGGTGGAACGGGAGCTTTGTGCCCTGGATGTGCATCCCACAAATCTCCATCAACTGCAAGATGCTATCCTATCAATATGGGCCAACATTTCTAAAGAATGCTTTCAGCACCTTGTTGAATCAATGCCACGTAGAATTAAGGCAGTTCTGAAGGCGAAAGGGGGTCAAACACAGTATTAGTATGGTGTTCCTAATAATCCTTTAGGTGAGTGTATATATATATATATATATATATATATATATATATACACACACATATATATATACACACACACACACACACAAATATTGTTCATAGTGCTGTCAAAATTAGTGCGTTAACGCATGGGATACATTTTTTCAGTTTAACGCAATTAACGCGTTTTTTCTGTCATCCTTTGGCTAGCATTACTTTATATGATCACGCTCTTATTCATGCAAATGCTTTTAAACCATTCAAGCACGGCAAGACAAAAGAGAACGTGCTGTCTGTGAATGTCCTGTCTATGTGACACACACAATGCACAGAAAGATGCGTGCCAGTATCGTGTGCACAGACAGAGCCAGAATCAAGTTCTCTTTCACGCTTGAACAAACAATAACAGAATTATGCTAAAATGCCCGTTTTGTTGAGTATTCTCAAAAGAGCAGTCTTAAATGACTTAAATAACGTCTTAAATGAACTTAAATAGTTGTGAGAAAATGAGATGCGTGTGACAGTGCGTCAGATCCGCGTCATGTTCAGCAGCGGCAGGTCTTAAAGTGACAGCAGCCACTAATGATGTCTGTCATTAAAGTTAAGTCAAAGAACAAAGGTAACAGAGAAATTGTAGCTTTAATAAGGATTAATCTATATTTAATTTATAATTAAGCAGTTAAGACTGTAAAGTGTTTGATAACTTTATTCAATTTCTGTATATCGATTACATAAGGTCACAGATAAATTACATTTATTATAATGGGTTTATGTGAAGATTGTTTTAAGTTCACTTTAATTAGAAGTTATTTTTTTCAATTATACTGTATTGCTGAATGTCTATCATTAATGTTTAAAAAAAATCAATTTGATAGAGACATCAGGCTGTATTAGTATCAGTGATACTGGCTTTCATTCATAAAAAGATGCCATTACAACAAGATGTCTTTAAGTTGTTTCTACATTAATTTGGAGAGTAACTATGAAATTATCACAATATAAAGATATTAAAAACTCCAACTCACGATTAAATGCGATTAATTACAGAAGAAAAAAAAAAAAAAAAAAAAAAAAAAAAAAAAAAATTATATATATATATATATATATATATATATATATATATATATATATATATATATATATATATATATATAAATATAAATGCAATATATTATGCGTAACAAGTTAATAAATTAGTTATGTAATTAGTTAATGAATGAATTAAATAAAAAGTTAATTAATTAAATAGAATTCTGGACATAAAGCTCCAGAGAGACTGTTCTGAGTATATGTCTGTATCTCTACCTTTTTATAAGCCAGTTCAGTGTTGTCGGGTCCATGGGCATGATGCCAGCCTTTACTCCGCTCAGATGCCTCTCTGAGAAGACACTGAATGTTGTCTTCCAGGTACGCCCGATAGTCCACAGGCTCGCCCAGGGCATTCACCCCGAGCCCGTGCAGAGGCAATGGCTGGGCATCAGCCGCCACATAAGAATTCCTAGACTGGAGCATCATTTCATGCGGGATCTGCAAAAAGAAACAGTGACAGAAAGCTGATCAGTGCAAAAATGAGCTGCTCCTGGTTCCCAGAATTAATTCCTGCCACTGTTAATCTATACAAAATATGCAAGACGACTTGAAATAAAGACAGACACTGAGTTATCGACAGACACTAGAAATTAAAAAGTGGCTACCTGGAACAGCTTCTTGCATTCCATGATCATGTGACTAAGGCAGTGTGTGGCAGCCATGTTCTCACTCAAGTCCTTTTGGACAGGCTTGTCTCCACCTTTCCTGCTCATGAGCCTTTAACCAAACCGAACATAAATAAATATAAACCAAAAAGTTGACAAAAAAAAAAAAAAAAAAAACTGTTCTGTGAGAGATTGGAGGACATTTTGAATGCTGTTACTATGAGTTGTTTTGGAAAAACTGGCAGTAATCTTTCATTCCATTCTGTTATGATGGTTACTTTCCATCAACTTTTTAGAATATTAGATCGCTTTCCTTGTGGGGACCTTTGCTGGTCCCACAATGAAGGCAAAACGTGACACACACACACACCTTGGTGAAGCTCCATCTTTCTTGGAGGCATTCAGGTGCAGTATGGAGGGTGCGAGACAGACAGCTAGACTCTCTGCAGTCATCTGGTTTTCCTGTGCAGATGCAATATCACTGAGGAAATAGAGCAACGTCTGTAGAACCTCTCTGTTCTCATCAGGCAGCAGGATCACGGCTGCCTGCACGGCCTGTAAACGCTGCTCTGCTGGAACGACTACATACACACATACACGTGGGAGAGAGTTGTGAAGCTTACTGAAGCAATGATGTGTTCAAAATGTGAACTTGGGAACACTAAAAAAAAAATGTGAGACTGTGTATGTCACTCACACTGGTATGCATGTAGAAAAGTGTCTGTAAGCTTGGAGGTGAGCACGGGTTCAGGCAAATCCCTAAAATACTGTTTAATCAGGTCAGCCACATCATAAGCTGATTGGCCCTGGTAGGTCACATGATCGGGGGAATTTTCATTGAGCTGCCTGAGGGCCTGGATCCGGGATTTAACCCCTGATTTTCGGAATATTCCCACCTGTAGAGAGGAATTAGAGATAAGACGCTGACGAAAAAAATGCGTGTTTGTGTGGATGAGTGTGTGTGTTTGCTTGCATACAAACCTTCTCCAGACACTGGCTGCGTAGGTATCTCATTGCCTGCTGGATGCTCTGAGGCAAGGGCTGACCAGTTCGCTGGACGTTTACGATCGGCGGAACGCCAAACACATGTTTATCTTTGTAATCTGGAACTTTGGAACGCTTCATAAACTTTGGAACCACCCTGACCAATGACAGAGAGAAAAAAAAAATTATTTAATGATAAAATGACAACTGACCAGGGAGATGAGACCCAACATACATGAATTTAATTATTTATTTACTTTTATTTAAATTATATAATTTAAAATTTCACTTAATTGATTATTTACTTACTAATAATTTAATTAAATATTTACAAATATACTGATTTTTTATTTATTTACACTTTTTTATTGTTATATTCATGTATAAATGAGTATAAATGAGTAAATGAGAATCCAATATGTGCATGTCCCCAATAAAACCTGCAAGGTCACATCATTGCAAGATAAACTCAAAATCATGGCAGCAGGCTGTAGCGAGAGAGCAAGAGCAAATGGAATTGCAGTAAGTATGAATAGACCTTGTGAAAATTGGATCTGTTTGCTGCCTATGACACTGACACTGACACTGATGCAGGCCTTTGACTGTGGGGTGTGTGGGAATGGACGAAAGGGGAAAGATAATGCCTCCTCAGTGACTGGTGCAAAATGAAATGAATCATCTTTTAGATCTGTGAGCCATGACAGTGTCTGATAGACCTATAAGCTTCTCATCAGAAGTCTTTTCCTGCAGCTGGAGTTTAAAATGGACAAATGCAAAAAATATAAACCAATTTACACTTCGTTCCTGCAGTGGCAAATAAAAAATTACTGAAGAACGAAAGTGTGTGTGTATCTGTGCGTGTACATAAATAGAACTGCAATTTTAACCCTGTTGGCTGAGGTAGATATGGAAAGTAATTTTCATAAGCAATAAAAAGCCAGCGGGAGAGCAGATAGAGAGACAGAAAGATGCTGTCATTAACTGCATCTGTTAGAGCCATTTTACTCAACTGATTGTGCCAATAAAAAACACTTTTGACAGAAATGAGATGTCCTGCATCAGACATAAGAGAGCATTAATGCCACAGCTGACCTCATGAGTCGGTGAATGTCTCCACCAACACTACCACACGTTTTTTAGATTGGGAACATGCCTTGAGCTACAATCTTGGGTGTTATTTAGAAAATTTGTGACAATGTACAGTGCATCCAGAAACGCTTCACTTTTTCCACATTTTGTTATGTTACAGCCTTATTCCAAAATGGATTAAATTCATTATTTTTTTTCCTCCATTCTACAAACAATACCCCATAATGACAACATGAAAGAAGTTTGTTTGAAATCTTTGCAAATTTATTAAAAATAAAAAACGAAAAAAAAAAAAAAAATTCACATGTACATAAGTGTTCACAGCCTTTGCTCAATACTTTGTTGAAGCACCTTTGGCACCAATTACAGCCTCAAGTCTTTTTGAGTATGATGCTACAAGCTTAGCACACCTATTTTTGGCCAGTTTCTCCCATTCTTCTTTGCAGGACCTCTCAAGCTCCATCAGGTTGGGTGGGGAGCGTCGGTGCACAGCCATTTTCAGATCTCTCCAGAGATGTTCAATCGGGTTCAAGTCTGGGCTCTGGCTGGGCCACTCAAGGACATTCACAGAGTTGTCCCATAGCCACTCCTTTGTTATCTTGGCTGTGTGCTTAGGGTCGTTGTCCTGTTGGAAGACCTTCGCCCCAGAGCGCTCTGGAGCAGGTTTTCATCAAGGATGTCTCTGTACATTGCTGCGTTCATCTTTACCTTGATCCTGACTAGTCTCCCAGTTCCTGCCGCTGAAAAACATCCCCACAGCATGATGCTGCCACCACCATGCTTCACTGTAGGGAGGGTATTGGCCAGGTGATGAGCGTTGCCTGGTTTCCTCCAGACATGACGCTTGCCATTCAGGCCAAAGAGTTCAATCTTTGTTTCATCAGACCAGAGAATTTTGTTTCTCATGGTCTGAGAGTCCTTCAGGTGCCTTTTGGCAAACTCCAGGCGGGCTGTCATGTGCCGTCTGGCCACTCTACCATACAGGCCTGATTGGTGGAGTGCTGCAGAGATGGTTGTTCTTCTGGAAGGTTCTCCTCTCTCCACAGAGAAATGCTGGAGCTCTGTCAGAGTGACCATTGGGTTTTTGGTCACCTCCCTTCTCCCCCGATCGCTCAGTTTGGCCGGGCGGCCAGCTCTAGGAAGAGTTCTGGTGGTTCCAAACTTCTTCCATTTACGGATGATGGAGGCCACTGTGCTCATTGGGACCTTAAATGCTGCAGAAATTTTTCTGTACCCTTCCCCAGATCTGTGCCTCGATAAAATCTTATCTCAGAGGTCTACAGACAATTCCTTGGACTTCATGGCTTGGTTTGTGCTCTGACATGCACTGTTAACTGTGGGACCTTCTATAAACTGAATTTGCCACAGGTGGACTCCAATCAAGAGTGTCATGGCAAAGGCTGTGAATACTTATGTACATGTACATTATGTACTTATGTACATTATGTACTTATGTACATTATGTACTTATGTACACTTATGTGATTTTTTTCGTTTTTTATTTTTAATAAATTTGCAAAGATTTCAAACAAACTTCTTTCACGTTGTCATTATGGGGTACTGTTTGTAGAATAGAGGGGAAAAAAAAGAAAAAATTTAATCCATTTTGGAATAAGGCTGTGACATAACAAAATGTGGAAAAAGTAAAGCGCTGTGAATACTTTCCAGATGAACTGTATGTATGAATGAGAATGCACCATCTCACCAGTTCCAGCCATGTTTGCTGGTGTCCGTGTGTTTCTCCAGGATGGCGGTCAGTCGCAAGAGGCTGAATTTCTGCAGCAGGTTGAGCTGGGCAGCGGACTGCCTGTTGATTTCTAAAGACGCAGAAGTCACGCTCGGACGATGAGAGTTTTGGAAACTGTGCCAGCGCAACTTTCTGAGTATAGAGAAATGGGTGGAAGAAAGACAAGAGTGAGAAAAACAAGAACGATAAAAGGATGAACAGATGGATATAAAAGCAGCACTTTTACTCAGTTCACTCTTTTGGATGTATGAAGAAATAAAGTAAAAAAAGACTACAAGAAATAAAGTAAGTTTATGTGACAAAAAGCCTCAGATGTAATTATATTTAATTTTAAGAAAAAACGCAATTGCAAAAGAAGTCATGTTTTCAGAACGTACATTATTTAGTCTTAAGCATATCATTTAGTGAGGTTTATTCATAAAAAACTTTATGAATAAATTTGCTTATATAAGCAAATTATATGTGTATTAATATGGAAGCATATGTGTAGCAATATTCAATTTGCAATGCACTATGCAAAATGGCATTGCAATATGTAAAATGGCAATGCATTTCAGTATTTAAATTTACATTTTACATACCATGTGTGCAACATTTGGAGCAAAATGATAATTTAAATTGAATAATATAATTTACATTTGCTATTTCTTACAATAGTTTTAACATATAATTTAAACATATATTTTAAACGCTTTATAAGTTGCAAAATGAAAATGTATTACAGAAATGATTAGATGTGTTTAACATGTTCAAGCAAAAATTGTAGCAAAATGATCATTTAAATGTTATTTTTCTTAATTGCATTTACACTCACAGTTAAGATACTTGCGATTGCATTTTCATTATATGTCCCGCAATGAATGTAGCAAAATTCAATGTGGAATTGAAAATGCAATCCGAGCCGATCAAGTCTCCGCCCCGCCCTGTCAATCACTGCATCAAGGCGGGGCCAGGTGTTGTAAACATGGCGGCAGCAGACTGAGCAGAGCTATTAGAGCGAGGCATTTACTGGCAGATGAAGTGGAGCAAGAACAGAGAAATGATTACGCACATCTGTCAGTGACTGTTTTGTTAGACCAGTACGTTATTAGAACTATAGATATTTATGGTTAGAACGTCTCGCAGAGAACGCGCCTGGCGCTCGTGCACCTTAACACGAGCGCGGTCGCGTGTCTGCTCAAGTGCTGAAGTGAGCGGTGGTTTACAACCGGTTATTTTACTCTCAAATAATCTTACACAAGCTGTCCAAGATTATTGTTTGCTATATCAGTAGCCTGGTCGCTATTTACTGGCATTATATGGAGAAGCGCGTGCAGGACTATTTTTAAAATTTCTGCTTTTGAGGTCCGAAAAAGATAGAAGGACATAGGGCATTGGAACAACAGCAGGGTGAATAAAAGATGGCTTTATTTTCATTTCAGGGTGAACTATCCCTTGAAGTGAGTGGTGGTTTACAACTGGTTATTTTACTCTCAAATAATCTTACACAAGCTGTCCAAGATTATTGTTTGCTATATCAGTAAGTATGGTTGTATTTTTTCTCTTTTTACCACTCTGATTGTTGTTTAATGCATTAATTATATTAATAAAACGATGTGTAGTCCATCTGGATGGTGATGGGTGTTATTTATAACAATAATAGGCCTAATAATAATAATTTTTATTCCCAAAAAATAACTCTTTTTATTTATGCAACTGCTAATGTTTTTCAACATTGTACAAATCTCCCGTTCCAGTACATCCTTTAGCTTTTTAGGGATTAGGGAGTGCACTTTGTACACATTCTACCATGCCAAACCACGCACGCGGCAGCCTATTGCTTTTCTGTTAAAAGTGGTTTGTGAATATTGACGCTTTAATAACAAGTAATTTATCGGGAGCGTTTATGCAGGAATGTGTAGGCTAGTAACTTGAAACCATTTCATGGAATTTTTATGGACACACAGAAAATAATCTATTTATAGTCTACGTTTATGCGGGCGGGAGCGGGACAAAACGTGAATGTTGCGGGCGGGAGAAGCTAACATTTTTTGCGGGAGCAAGACTGAAAAATCCGAGGTGAAAAATTAGACCAAAATGCTTAGATGTGAAAGATGGGTTTATACATCACCAGAGTTATTTTTGGGAACAGAAATTATTATTATTATTATTATGCCTATTATTGTTATAAATAACACCCATCACCATCCAGATGGACTACACATCGTTTTATTAATATAATTGATGCATGAAACAACAATCAGAATGGTAAAAAGAGAGAAAAAAAATACAACCATACTTACTGATATAGCAAACAATAATCTTGGACAGCTTGTGTAAGATTATTTGAGAGTAAAATAACCGGTTGTAAACCACCGCTCACTTCAGCACTTGAGCAGACACGCGACCGCGCTCGTGTTAAGGTGCACGAGCGCGAGGCGCATTCTCTGCGAGACGTTCTAACCATAAATATCTATAGTTCTAATAACGTACTGGTCTAACAAAACAGTCACTGACAGATGTGCGTAATCATTTCTCTGTTCTTGCTCCACTTCATCTGCCAGTAAATGCCTCGCTCTAATAGCTCTGCTCAGTCTGCTGCCGCCATGTTTACAACACCTGGCCCCGCCTTGATGCAGTGATTGACAGGGCGGGGCGGAGACTTGATCGGCTCGGATTGCATTTTCAATTCCACATTGAATTTTGCTACATTCATTGCGGGACATATAATGAAAATGCAATCGCAAGTATCTTAACTGTGAGTGTAAATGCAATTAAGAAAAATAACATTTAAATGATCATTTTGCTACAATTTTTGCTTGAACATGTTAAACACATCTAATCATTTCTGTAATACATTTTCATTAAAATTTTGCAACTTATAAAGCGTTAAAATATATGTTTAAATTATATGTAAAAACTAGTGTAGTAAATAGCAAATGTAAATTATATTATTCAATTTAAATTATTTTGCTCCAAATGTTGCACACATGGTATGTAAAATGTAAATTTAAATACTGAAATGCATTGCCATTTTGCATACTGAAATGCATTGCCATTTTGCATAGTGCATTGCAAATTGAATATTGCTACACATATACTTCCATATATTAAATGTATTGTATTTTATTATATATATATATATATATATCATTTAAGGAAATCATTGTTTTGAAAATGTGTCTGAATGGGTGTACCCCGGAGTTCCACTCTAGGTCCTTTAATCTTCATCAGTGATGTGTTTGCATGAAGTGGAATTATATTTTTAATATGGAAAAAACTATCAAATCTCAAACACAGAGCTTCAAGTAGGCTTTCAAGGTACACACAGCTGTCACTGTCATCAGACTCCAGTTTAACAAAAGACAAACTGAGTGGCCTGTATCTCTCTCTCCATTACATTCTTTCACATCACTAGAAACAACTGCACTCTAACTGCACTCACAAGTGTGGACAGGCCTATAAAGGTCTATAAAGTCTAACCATCAGACATACTCACCTGCTGGGTCTCGTGAGTGATGCTCCCACACCTGAGTCCCTCCTCTCTCTCATTCCTCCTTCTCCCTCATTTATTGAGTTTCCTGCACTATCGTAATCGCTCACTGTCGTCCCAACATCTGACATGGATTGCTCATCATAATTCAGACTGCTGGGTAATGTCATGTCCGCCGTGGACACAGTCTCCACATTCGATTGGTCTTGCGGCTGAATGCCGAGCGAGCGTGACCATTCGTCAATGTTATGCTGTAGCCCGTGTACGTGCTGTAGAATGTCATCCAGATGCTGGAAGGCTTTCTCTTTTCCAGGGTCGAAAATGTCACATGGACTGCCCGGTGTCTCTGGAACATTGTCGTAAATGCTTCCAATTGAGCCCATAGAAATTCTTCTCCTCCCAAAACCTGAAAGAAAGTCTTGCGATCCACTGCGACTAATGCTTTCATCCAATGAAAGGTCTCCATCTTCTCCTGCCCAGTCACTATGTTCAGGACTTTGAGAAACGGAGACCAGGCAGAGACTTTCAATTGACAGAGACTTGGGGAAGGTTCCAGGCTTGTGGTCAAAGGGGAGGTGGACCACATGATCCTCTTTCCTCTGACTGTTGTTATGATTGGTTAACTTTGGCATCTCCCAAGTTAACTGGTAGTCCTCCAGGTAAAGGCATGCTCTGTGAGGCTTGTGCAAAGTGGCTTTCTGGCTAACATTACTGCGGCATATTGTATGTGACCTCCATGCCTCATCTTTGGTGATTCTGAACTTATTCGTGGTTTGTCCAGGCAAACTTGCATTGGATGTGCAGTGCAGACCTGAAGGTGGCTGATGTTGAGTTACTGTTGAAATGTTTTTTGGGACTTTCTCTCTCTCACAATCCCGTTTCTTTATTGATTCTTTCCTTCGTAAAAATGATCTAGAAGGACGCTTCTGCTTCTCTCTTATGGACGGCAGGGAAGATGAGGATCCGGTGTCATCGTTCTCATCTTGGCCGGGTGAGACACAAACTGACGACGCACCTTCACCCACCTTGACGTCACTGAAAGCTGCAACTTCTGGAGAAGTTGTTTCCCGGGCACTGTCTAAGCTCAAGCTGCTAGCGCTGAGGTCAGAGGTTAGTGAGGTGACTTCTAGGAGACTGATGTCACTCAGCACGCTATCACTACTACCCGAGGGTCTTAAAGTCGAGGCCCGGTTGCCAGGGGGGGCAGGGGTGGGTGAGAGAGTGCGGAGACGTGACCAAGTTTTACTCTCACGCTGAAAAGCCCAGCGGGAGCTAAGGGCACATGCGTCATCCTCCTCTGAGTCCTCACTCTGCTGATGGTAACACAAACATGCACACTTAGATAACAAAAAGCTTTTTTCCATTTTTGAAGTATTAAAAAGAAAAGCAGTTAACCAAGAGTACCAGAATTCACTAAAAATAGCATAAACACAAGGACATAGATACATTTTAAAAGGATTGTTAAAGTTAAGTTTAAAAGATACCATCCAGAGGAAGTCAAAATTTGTGAAAACAGACAAGCAAAGAGCAGTTGTCAGCAGACGATTAGATCACATAATTGAATTAGAAGTGGGTGGCATGTTTGTTTGTTTACCTGTTTACACTGAAAATGAACCTCTAAACTCATCGCAGCACATTTGTTCAGGGTCGTTAGCCTCCTAAAAACACACACACACACACACACACACACACACACAGAGAGAGAAGGGCATATTTGAGTTCTGTGGGATTTAAATTCACATGTATATTCTTGGTTATATTCTTGGTATATATTCTTATAAGAGGCAGGGTGGCATAGTGGTTAAAGGCCCACTGAAGTGCCTTGAAACTGTTCATTGTGATGTAATTTCCACTGAAACAGGAAGACAGGGTAGGACATAGAGCAGCTCCTCCCCTTATAAAATATAGCCAATAGCATTTTGTATCACAGCTCGACCTGAGCTGTTGAGCTTGGTAAAGATGCATTTTACAGCTAATGACAGTCAGTCTAATAGATTCCCCCTTCAGATTTAATATGAAACTTTTACTGAAGCAAAACAATAATCATAATCATGCTGAGGATGTGTTTGAAATGTGTATAATTTATGTTGGTGAACGGCACCGGTGTTATCTCTTCTACTCGTCAGTGCTGTTTCTAAATGAGTCTGTCTCACCGTTTCTCCTATTGTAAATCTGTGTTTCCACCATGTTTCACATCAGCACGGCCCTTCCAATGTCACATGTATTATCTAGAATTCAGACTTTAGCACTTGTTAATACAACTTCGCTTGGCCATTCATGCGCTCGGAACTTGTAATTACTATATTTCCAACCACATTAATATCAGGTGTAAATGGGCCCGATGTGTTCTTGAGCAAGACACATAACCCCAGATCACCTCAAGGAGACTGTCCCTTTAAGTCAGGGGTGGCGAACTCCGGTCCTGGAGAGCCTCAGTCCTGCAAAGTTCAACTCCAACCCTGATAAAACTCAGGGGGTGAAAACTTTTTGAATTTGAAGATCAAGGTAAATTGTACTTAATTTGCCTTCCGGGAAACGTAAGTATCTTCTGTTGCTTCTGAAGGGCAGTACTAAATGAAAAAAAATGATATTTAAACAAAAATTAAAAAAAATGTGGATATCTTAATCATGTTCAGAAGTTTTCAGCATCAGTGAATGTTTGAACCTTTTTTAATAGTTGTGTTTGAATCCCTCAATTGTCCTCAGTGTGAAAAGATGGATCTCAAAATCATACAGTCACTGCTGGAGAGGGTTCAAATACGAAAAAGATGCTGGAAAACTGAAGAATGTGCAGGACCTGGAGGATTTTTCTGAAGAACGTTGGGCAGTTTAACTGCTCAGGACAAACAAGAGACTCAAGAACAACCATCACAAAACAAAACAACAGCCGTGGATCATCCAGGGGACGACACACAGTATTAAGAATCAATGATTCATAAACTTTTGAACAGGGTCATTTTAATAAATTCAGCTATTTTTTGTCTTGTGGACTAAACGTAAACATTTTTTATGTAAAATATCTTATTCAAGACAGCACTAAATAAAAAATAAAAAATTTTGTATGATCTCTCTTATTTTGTTAAAATTATTCACATTTTCACAGATTCTGCAAGCGGTTCACATACTTTTTCTTGCAACTGTACTATTGAATAAAAGTCACTGAATAAAAGTGTCAGCTAAATTACAGCTTAATTAAAGTATATATTATATGTTCCTGTGGTTAAAACAAAACCACAAAGTTCCAACAGTGACACAAATGTGTGGACATATCAACTGTTAACAGCAGTTGTCCAGGCTTAGAGCAGTATTTAGATTTATTTGTTATTTCTGTCAGCAATTGATCCAAGCCACAAAGTTTAACACATTCAGTGAGTGTGTGCATGTTTATTGATGTTCCCTGAGCCCTGATGATGCTCCCAGCTGAATTGCATTAATGCCACACTTGACAGAGTGATGAATCTATCAGCCCATGTATCTTTTCTAGAATGATTTGAGCTTGACTCTCGGGTTTGATATGGCAGTACTTTTGTTAGAGGTAGAGAGGCATTCATCACCATGTCATTATGTGATTATCAGTACGTTTAGAGTTGATGTGAGTGGCCTCGTAAGCGTATGAGTCAGCGATGCGTTCATGAGCATTCAGCCCTCTCGGTGAATTAGTGCACTCATTGTGCTTGGTGTGATCTCATTCTGGCTCTAATGTGTGTAAGAAAGATGATAATGATTTAGCTGTGAAAATCATCACAGTTGAAGCACAGACACTACAAGATGCAGACGAATATAGTCCAAACTAGCCGGTATAAATATCTACAAACATAAGTGACCATCCGTTTTGACTGATAGAGTTGATTCGCACAAATAATCACAGTAGCTCTCTTGAACACGCATCGTGGCCACAAGATTTCTGTTGGACATATCTTTTCTGCATGACAGAACAAAACGAATTCTAGAAAACAAACACACAAGAGGGGGTGTGTTCGGTGTGGCATTTGAGATACAGATAATAAGAGTGTGCGAGTTTGTGCTCATCAATACAATAAACTAATTACTCAGTGAATAATAATCAGTAGGAAGGCAAAAAGGATAAATAGCGTTAACAATAGGCTAACAAGACACTCGCAAAGACTTTTAGCTGTGTGCGTCATTAGATAGCTATTTTTTGCCGGCATGCTTGTCAGTTTTTTTTTTTCCTCGAAAGATGAAGAAAATTCTGATTAGTCACAAACCAAAACTCCAAAACAGAAATATATATACATATATAATATGTGTGAGATTGCCTCTTTCAGATTTCTTTTTCTTCCTGTAGCTCAAGCATTGTGCATGGTGCTAGTAACGCCAAGTTTATGGATTCGATTCCCAGGGAATGCAAGAACTGATAAAATGTACAACTTGAATGCAATATAAATGCATCTACCAATTTTTTCTTTCTCTTTCTCTTTTTCTAAAATGGATGGTCATCTTTAAAACCAGATTTTAAGTGTCCCAGTTACACTTAATGTTGTCACATTTTCCTGGTTAAATAAACATTACATCAAAAAAAGAGAAACCAAATACAATTATATTTTGTATTTTTACATTATGTAATTAATGTTCTATTTATTAAACTCAAGTATAAATCTCATCAATTTGGTGTTTTTAAGCGGTTTTACATTTATTCCAAATAATAACTAACGGCAGTAACAATTTAAACAATATATTGTCACTGTTGGACAGTGTTACTTTAGAAAAACAAGTAATTTATACACTTTATAATGTTTTGTAATATTTGCGCGGTTTTATTTTTATAATATGGATTATTTTCTCCTAATTTTTTGAGTGGCAATACTGCCATAGCAGTACAGATATTTTGTCAAGGAAAATGCCCTGACAAATACATTTAAAGTAGCGGCTGAATTAAGCTCATAGCTGTTTCTAATAGACAGCTGACTGAAGCCTTGTTTATACTTTCACCTGGCTCCACAGCGCAAGCCTCCACTGACTGCACACACACCTCCACAAAACGGACGAGGCATTTATACTTGACGCACTCGCCGTTGTACTATTCTATGAGTAATTGTCCTCTAAACCATCAGGAATTAGCAGTGAGAAGTAGTAAGGTACACATTTATTTTGTTTATTTTAGTACACTACCAATACCACACTACAAAAGAATTGTGTAAAACCCAGTAAACCTTGAGATTATTACTTGTGACATTAGAACAAAATATATGGATGAGAACATGTATACAACTAAATTAACGATCTCAAATATTTTCTAATTTCCCCAAACATTTTCATTTAGTTTTATGAACATTTTCATTAAACATGGACCTTTATGTTAATTAAAAAGGCTTATTATGCTATTGTAGGCTCATTTTGTAAACGTAAGCAACTAATTTAGACGCACAAACTGGGTGCGGAAAGTTACAAAAAAATGCCATGCACACAGCCAAACGAAATGGGGTCTCGCACACTCAACGCGCACGACTAAACACACCGCAATGACGTCATTTTTGCGCACGTGCGGACGCATTGAGTATAAACCAAGCTTAACAGCATGAAATTTCACCTCTGCATTTATGATAAGGTATACTTGGCAGTCTAGTTCACCATAAAGCTATTTGCCAAAATGGCCACATACTGTCATATTCACTCAGGCGGCGAGACAGACCCTGCATGGAGCAAATTCACAGAGACAGTCAGGGATCTTTAAGTGCACTAGTAGCCTGCTGTGGCAGAAAGATCAACAGATGAGCTCATCATCTCACTAATGCATGAGGGCCATCGGTTGCATGATGGCCAGAATACATTTAGAGCAATACAACAAGTGATTCTGCAAGGAGATTGATTTTTATATTGCTGTTGGGAGAGTGAACATCATAACTAGGAAAAGGAGCAGAGTGTCAGCAAAGTTTTTAAATTAAATTTGAGACTAAGACCTTTAAAGTTGGCATGACACGGAAGTGGCAATAGTCTTTTCTTCCCCGTTGTGATATGTATCAGAATGAAACGGCTTGAAACGGAATGAGAAAAAAAATGTAGGCCAGGACTTGATTTCGTCCTCGGGAATTGATTGAATCGTAGAAAGTTGGGCTTTGCTAACTAAATGGAGACAGATCTGAATCCCAGTTTGAGCCAGTTGTGGAGGCTATTAGTCCCACCCTCTTCCGAGAAATGCGTCATGAAGAGAACAGGTGTCTCTTTGGGGTTTTTTAATGTTGTTTACGTCTATGTGGTGTTTTTAATATGCTTTAAGACAAACCATGTGCAAATTCGTAACACAACACCATTGCTGAGTATATTTTCTCCATAAAACTGCTGTGAACCAAAGACAGTCTCAAAAACACTGTTTGAAATTGCAGTTGTTCTCTACGTCACAAATATCCAAATAACCAATCCCGTCAATGTGCGGGCGAGCTTTAGCATATGTTAAGGCCAAGGGTGTTTTTGTATTTGTCCACCAGGTGGCGTTGTGCCATGGTTTGGTCTCTTCCAGAGAGAGCGGTGTGGAGTGTTACCTGTGATTGAGGTGAACAGGTGTGGAGTGTTACCTGCGATTGGGGATAAAAACGAAGAAGATAGAGTGTCTGAGTTGGACTGTGGTGTCGTTCACCTTTTCCTCTTCAGTCCTGGATTGTTTTTTCTTGTCTTTCTCTTTAGTGAATGTTTGTATTATTATTTTGATTTATTCCTGATTAAATGTTTATTTGTTAAATTTACTTCCATGTGTAGCCTCCCCTTTGTAATGTTGCTTCACCTAAAGCCAGGTGGTTGTAAAATTATGGGGGCTCGTCTGAGATCAAACTGAGAGAGGCTCAGTCAATTCTTTAGTAGGCCTATTTGGTAAAACAGTTATGTGAGATAATTGGATTTGTACGGATATTTGGTAGGTAATAAATTGATAAATTTATTTTGGGGGAGTGTTAGGATAAAGCCATATATAAGATTTGAATTTTGGATTTTTTTATATATTTGGATAATATTTGCTGGGGCTGGAGAGCAAAACATCGTCCTGCAGTCAAAGTATTGGGACTTTGATGGGATGCGGGTAGACGAATTAGCCTTTGAGCTGCATGTGGGCGTACTGAAGACTAGGGTTGAGAATCTATTAGCTTAGATACAGGATGGCTCTTGATTTTCTTTGGGTAAGTAAGAACAGCAATTTGTTTGTTTAGGATCTTTGCTCGTATTTCAATTTGGACTTGAATAAAGAAGTGAGTAGTTGACAATTTTAATTCAGATAAAATGGATCAACTACATGATTTTTTGGTAGCTTCTACGGAGGAGAAATTGGATTGTCTGTATAAAGTAGTTGAACATTTTATTTTTGAGGTAACAGTAACCAAAAGTACAAAATTAAATACTTTTTGCGACATTGTAAAAAAGAAATTAGTGGAGAGGATGATTCTAACAGTAGACACGGTCTGATGAGGCGCTTTCACCTGAATGTACATCAATGCCGCTTGTTAGCTTGTTACAGCGGGTAAGGCACAGAGCGGGTTTACTTTTGAACAGCAGTTAGAAATTTTGAACATGCAGAGTAAGGAACGTGAACTAGACAGACAGCTTGAACTAGAAAAAAAATGAGAATTCAAGAACGAGAGCACGAGAGGGAATTTGAGAATATGTAAGTATGAGCAAAAAATGAAGGAGCCTAAATTAGCTAAGGAAGCTGAACGCTTAAAGTTGATTTCCGAGGGGAAAAATACGAAGTATTAGTGCTGACTCCTCTAGTAATCAACTGGTTACATTTTGTGCATTACATTTTGTGAATATGACCAAGTTGCTGCCTAGATGTCTTTTTTTCTCTGTTTGAAAGTGTTGCTGATGATATAGGTTGAAACGTGGAATGATGCCGAAAAGACTCTTTTACTTCAAAGTGCTCATGAGGGTAAAGCTCAAGAAGCGTTTATTTCACGCTCGTCAAAAGATCGAAGTTGCAAGAGAGCTTACAAGCCACTTTAATCATTGGTGTAATTCGTTAAGCATAGACTCTTTCGAGAGCCTTTGTGATTTGATGATTTTGGAGCAATTCAAAAACATAATTCCTGAGCGAATAGCGATGTACACAAATGGAAACCGAAGGTGAAAACGGCAGCTGAAACAGCGGTTTTAGCTGACGAATTCGTGTTGATTCACAAAAATTCGGGTGTTTATCAAAAAGAGCGCAACTACGAAAATCTAGGTAGACCTTGCAGATGCTGCTTAGAAAAGGGTCACAGGAAAAAAGAATGTCCAAGTATAAGTCCACTATTAAAGTTGTTCGACTTGTATCATCTTGTACTCCTAGAGAAAAATCGATCACTAATATAGTGAAAATTCAATACACGGATGAGTGCCTAGGGTCCCAGGCAGACTACGGTCCTTTCATTACCATGGGGTTTGTTCCTCTTGTCCACTGCCCGGTTAAAGTACCAGTTAAGATTTTGTGCAACACAGGGTCCTCTGAATCCTTTATCTTGGACTCGAAATTGCATTTCTCTCCTGAATCAGTACAGGAAATAGTGTTCTGATCCAAGGAATTGGGCTAGAAATATTTTCTTAAATTCAATTAAATTCTGATTTTGTGCATGGAAGTTGAAATTGCGTTACGACCCTTGTTACCTGCGTAGATTTAATTTTAGGAAATAATTTGGCCAGCAGTCGTGTGTGTCAGGGTGTCGTGCCTCCTATTGTGCCTCCAACTCAGAGATACCTTTCTCCATCTATATGGTCTAGAGTTAGCCTACATTCAAGATGTTTTAAAGCATGAAGAATTATTTTCTCACAGGAAAAAATGTCATTTTGGTGATCAAAGATGAGTTTTAAGGGATAAAATTATTGACTACAGGGGGACTTTAAAGATTACGAGGGCATATTCATGTGCACGGATAAATCATTTATAATAAGCACTGAAACATTGTTAAAAAATAAAAATTGTCAATTTTTATTTCATGGTGACTTTAAGACCTACACAAATAAAATAAAAAAAGAACAAACTATTTTATTCTATTCAGATTCTTTTACTTCATTGGACACACTGTGGAACACATTAAACTGCAAAACAAGGTAACTGCACGTTTAAAATACTCAAGCCATGTTTTATTAAATATATACATATGTACTGAAATTGTTTTATGTGCTAATGTAGCAATACATACATATTTATTGAATTAAACCATCGCCTTTTAATGTTTAATAATCACATTAGGCTGTGTTGTGATTCCCCTTTTTCGTCTTTTAATTTTTTTTCATCTTTTTAAAAATTAAAGTTCTGTCTTTAATTTAAAAAATGTAAGACTTTTTTAAATGATAATTAAGACTTTTGTCATACAATTTAACACTTAAAATGTTATCAAACCTTAAATGTGATCAAACTGAATTTAAGACACTTTAAGACTTTTTGGATCCCTGCACAGTAATGGGCATGATACTGATAAAATGTATACCCTCACTGAATTCAATTCAAGTCATTTTGAAAAGCATCTGCCAAATATAACACCTTTTCCCACAATCACATACATAACAGATGTGATTGCAGCGTTTGATGGTCTTCTCATATTTGACAAACATTACATTACACATTTAAGCGACTTAACACTATTATGAAATTAATACGAATTATGGACGGTGAATGATTTAATTAACTAAAACATTTTTTTATCAGTCGCCCAAGGCTGTTTATTAGTTGAAGATATCAGTTTAGTATTGACACCAGCAATAAATCGAACATTTTATACACTGTAAAAAAAGATTCTGTGAAATTTGCGGTAAAAAAAACGGCAGCTGTGGTTGCCAAAAATTTACAGTAAAAAATACAGTAGCAATATTTGAGGTTTTACAGATTTCACTTAAATTTACAGTAAAAAAAAGCATATTTCAATAACTGATATAATGTTAAAGGGTTAGTTCACCCAAAAATGAAAATTCTGTCATTAATTACTCACCCTCATGTCATTCCAAACGTAAGACCTCGTCCACAAAAAGGATTCTCGTCGCTTCTTAACATTAAGGTTGAACCACTGTAGTCATATGGACTATTTTAACAATGTTTTTACTACCTTTCTGGACCTTGAAAGTGGTAATTAAATTGAGTTCTATGTGGGGTCAGAGAGCTCTCGGATTTCATCAAAAAGATCTTCATTTGTGTTCTGAAGATGAACGACGGTCTTACGGATTTGGAACGACATGAGGGTGAGTAAATAATGACAGAATTTTTGGGTGAACTAACCCTTTAAAATTCCAACCTATTGAAGTACTAATTTCTGTTTTGTACCTTGTAATACACTGACAACCACCAAAAATAGATGCTGGTAAGAAAGTGAATCAAAGCTCATCACAAGCAGCTTTTCCACAAGATGAGAAGGTAAATACTAATCGATAAAAGGTGCACAGTGTCAATCATCATGGTAACACACACGACACTAAAGTAATGCAATAAACATTCATTTAACAACATTAGATGTAACATAAACCCCTAATGTACATAACTGATATGAAAAATCGAATTAGAAAATCTGAAAATACATTGAATGTGAAGTGTCACGCAGAGAATTCTGGGAATGCCAATTTACGTTTTTTACTGTAAATTATACAAATGACTTGTTCTTTTCCACTTCCAAAAACTGTAAAATTACTTTAAAATGTAAGGTTAGCTCTATTACATTTATTAGCCGTATAGTATATAACTCACAGTTAACCAATTAACAGACTTTTACTGTGAAAATCAAGATAATTTACCTAGCTCACACAAATCCAGCTTCCTTTTCTACACAGCTTTAAATATAGATAACTATGTATGGAGATGCATATATATGATTTAGAGTTCTAGAATTTCAGATTCAGCTATGTGTGTGTTTCTGATTCAGTTCTCTTAATTCATCGAACTGCCCTGATGTTTTTTTTATCAGTAGCTAGCAGCCAAGCATACAATGCATAACTAGCCACTGTGGGACAAATGGTACATTCAGTCTCTATCTCTCTCTTCTTCTATCGCCTTAGGGCTGACACCTGGGAAATATAATTTTCTCTTCTGTTTATTCGCTATCTTTTGGAAAAGGCCATTCACTCCAATGTGACTCTGCAGGTGTGACCAGTCACTTAATCACTTATTCCACATGGAAGGGTGAAAAAAAGAATAAAGTTGATAATAAAAAAGGAAAGACCGAACAATGAAGCACAGCAAGGCCTGCTGACACAAGTGGACTGTCGCCATGGTGATTGTAGAAATTGACAGATGCCCTCTCATGACATGTGACACATACTATTAAACGGATGTCATAAAAGCACCCTTATTAGTATACTTTATGATTTTTTTTATCGTGTTATTCCACCATGATTAATGCCATGGGTGCAGTCACATAAAGGAGGAGTGAAACTCAAACCAGATGGGATTATTATGTAGGATGGAATATATTTAAAGTGCTGTAATTAATATTTAAGTGAATATGCAATGGTTTCTCACCTGCATAATGCCTTAAGAGAGTCCTGATCCAGAAACTCATGGTCTCTCCTCACAGCAGAGATCTCAATGGGGAAAAGAGAGGCTGAGGGCACACAGAGACGCACCAATTAATTCATTCATTCATTCAACTACACAATGGGGCTAATTAAAACCTACTGAGACCAAATGTAACATTTAAGCCAGTGGACAGCAAAAGAGAGAGATTAAACACACAAACATCAGAGGACATGCGATCTTAAACATACACAAAATTAGAAAATCTTGAGGTAGTTGTCTGACAGCATTTTCCGTTACAAAATGCTGACAGAAAAAAACAATTTGCATACACATACATCAGCATATAAAATTGATTTACATGTTGCTTTTATGCTGTAAAGTGATTTAGAGTGATAAAATGCATTATTATTATTATTATTATTATTAGAGATGCACGATACTATGTGAGGGTTGGAGCGTAAGCTGTCTTTATACACGGAACTTTTGTTATATACGTGTCTTAGGAGTTTTAGGTATTTGGGCATAAATGTGACAAAAAGCTTTTCAGACTTATTTGATCACAACTCCCGTTGCTTAATCGTCTTGTAAAGGATTTTAGTCATTGGTCTCTCCTCCCTATATCCCCTGGTTGGTAGGGTTAACTGTATTGAGATGAGCGTGCACCCCAAAGTTTTATTTTTATTTTAATGCATTCCTATTTTTATTCTTTTATTATTTTTAAGTCCTTTTTTGTTGCACTTGATAGCTCTATTTCTAATTTTCTTAAAAAAAAAAAAAAAGACTAAAGATCCGAAAAGGTATTCTGCAGAAGACAAAACAATTGGGTGGTCTAATTTTCTAATATATTACTGGCCAGCGAATATACGCTCTCTATACTGGTTCCATTCAAGCAACTTAGTCAATCCCCCATCCTGGCTACACATTGAAAATGCTTCGTGCAAGTCCTCCTCCCTGGCTGCCCTTTTATGCCTCCCATATACATTGTCCCAGATGAAATATTAAAATAATATAATTGTAAAAACAGTCTTAAAATTTGGACCCTATTTTTGCGGCATTTTGGTGTTCATAACACCCCCTTTTTATCCCCAATACATTCCAACCCTCTGTTCCACCCTTCCATTTTGGACAGTGCTTATGTCTCTTGGAGGGATCTTGGATTGATTTCTATTGCTGACCTTTACATTGATAGTGTTTTGCCTCTCTGATCAGTTGACCTCCCAGTTTAATATTCCCTGAAGCCACTTTTTCAGATATTTACAATCAACTTTCACAATGCACCCCTCCCTATGGATTTGGATCCATTCTGTGTGTGGATCATTGTGATAAAGGGTCAATAGAGTGGTGCAGATATGACGTCAGAACCTGGAAGACTCATTTGCAGCTGGTTCCTTCAAGATTTTCCTATGGGTTTTTTTTATGATGGGGTTTTTCAATTTATGTGTAAAATAAAGCCTGTGGTAAACATACCTTGACTATACTTTGATGTTTTCTTCTACAAGGTAAATTACACACACCCATAGTGAGGTAAATGTAGTGTTAAGTGACATTGTTCACAGGCTGTTTTAATGACGTCTTTCCACGGTTGAAACACTGATTGAGCGAGTACATGAGACATGATTCATTTTGGTAAGTTGTACTGTATCTTTCAAAATACCTTCTGATGTTCATGCATGTTTTTTTTAATGCTATAACATGTATCAAAGTGAAAGAAATGACACTGTTTCATATCAGGTGACAAAGCACAAAGCTCTTTGCTATTATTGGATGGGTGGCGTGCTACAAATAATGCAAATAACGCAGACCTGGCAACCCTTGCTTGAACTATGGGTGATTCATAGGGTCGCTATTTTTTTAAACTGTTAATCCGTTATTGTTAACTGTTAACTTTGACAGCCCTGAATTCAACACAAGAAAGATTTTCTTCACACACAGTATGAGTTTCAGTCTGACACAATTTTCTCTGCCCTGATCATCAGCTGTTTTTAAACAATTGGCCGATAGTTAAAATAAATGCTTTTATCAGCCGATACCGATTATTGGCCGATACATTGGTGCATCCCTATTTATTGTTATTACTATTGTTTTTATATTATTATAAAATTATTTGGCTTCCCAAAAACCCCAGTTTGAATGTGATATGGACTGAGACACATTTGCGTTCACTTAAAGTCCAGGTACACGTCAATGCAAACACTTTTTACTCTGTTCAGTTTGGTCACTGAAAATGGGTTGGAGCTCTTCATTTTGCTCTTAAAGTGCAACAGATGCATTTAACTTTTCAAAATTTTCATCCAGAGGGAATGTCCCCAGGAGGGACCGGCTAAAGATATAGGAGTTTGCTGTATTATTATAATTTTTTTAGAGGACAATAGAGAGGAGACAGGAAAGTGGACAGAGGGTGTGGTGGGATGAGATTGAGACATAAAGGTCAGATACAAACATGTCCCTGTTAACACAACGGCTAATGTGTGTTTGGAGTACATTTTCAACAAAAATATATTGCTACTCTGAGGAATTCAAGAGGGGTCTGTGACCTCTGTAGTGGTACTTTCATCAATTATAGTCTGATCACAACTATTTTTGTGTTATTGTGTTAAACAAAAGTACAATAACTTAATGAACAAAACATTTAGCTGAATTTTTAGCTACTTTATAATTCAGTAATATCAAAATGTACACAATACACTTTTACGTCATTAATGATTATTTTAATCAATGAGAGCATCATATATGCTAAATTTAAAAAAAAAAAAAAAAAAAAAAAAGAACCTTGCTCTAAAATATAGAAATGCATACACTGTAACAGCAGTCATGTCTTACATTGTATCAGTGATATTCTTTAAAAATGAGTTGGAAAAACAATTATGTACTGGCAAATAACAACCAGGACAGAACTATTTGAGATAGAACAGAGTCAGAATGTCAGTGTGGTGTGTGTATACCTGTGTATTGTATGTGTGTATGTGTGTGCGCGTTTGAGTGCGCCAACATTGCTGAGGTGTCCCGTTTCCAGCTTTTGTTTCAACCTCCTTCCCCTCTTGAGTCGCAGGTCCAACTAATGACAGTAGTACAGGAAGATTGCCAGAAAGCATTTCAGCTCACACAACAAGAACAAAGGAAAAAGAAATCAACCTGCTGCCAAACAAAGTCAAATTTAAGTCAAGCTAGGCAGTTCTACAGTATCCAATTCAGACTGACACACACAGTGTCAGTGTGAAGCTGACATTTATTTTGTTTATCAGGAACGAGAAGTACTTTGCTCTCTTCCTCTCAAAAAGTCTTTGTTATAAGCATCCTTATTGCAGCAGTTCAAGGAACACTCGTAACTGTCTTACACACAGCCAAACACTTCTTAAGTTTTTCTACTTTGTTCTGTGCTTGAAAGACAATTTCCAATCAGTGCTGTTACTCAAATTCAGAACGCGAATTCCAGACATGCATGAACAAATAACAACAAATAGAGCATCCAGACCACTCTACTGCATTTAATGTTTTTTGTTTTTTTTTCTAAAAAATGAAGATACAGAATATAATATAACCTTTTCCTCTTTTGAAATGCAGGGCTATTTTCAGGGACGGGGGAAGCCAGACTCGGAAGCATCTGTTTGATGATGCTACAGTTAAGCCTCAGAATGCAAGTGACAACAATTGGCCTCATTTATTTTCCCAATAAATCAATGTTTATTGCCATACAGTCACTTTTCAAAGATAATATTACACACAGGGCTGTTTTCAACACAGACACACACCAGCATCCCTGCTGTTTTAAAACACAGCGCCAACTATTGAGTTTTTAATAGAGCATCAGGGGACGATGCTAAGATAAAAGTAGGAAACCGCTTACTATTGCGCTGAAGCTGGACATCGATACACAACAGAGATCACAGAATGCCTCAGTACTGACCTATACAAATTCATAAGAGTTATTCTGTGATCAGTCGCTGGATCAAAGTCTTGCTTTTTTAACGTCACATCCTTTTTAAAGTTCCTTTAAAGTTGTTTATGCCAATGTCATGAGGATGAATGAGTCCAAGTTCGTTTTGATATATATTGGTATAAATTTTTTTTTTTTTAAATCGGTAACACTATTTTACAGTGTCCTTAACAGTAAATTATGCATAATTACATGCAACTAACCCTCAACCAACCTCTAATCCTCCCTAACCCTATAGTAAGTACATGTTGTTAATTAATATTACTCAGTACTTAAATATATAAATTACACTGTAACAATGACTCCTTAAAATAGAGTGCAACCAAAAAATCCAATTCAACGCCACGAACAGCAGGAACATCCCGGCAACAGGCATATCATTAATTCAGCACATCTCTGTTTCTGTCACAGCCAACGTGGGTCAGGTCATGGCCAGCTTAGTCTATGACATGCAGCAGGAAAATACACAAATCTGTCAGAGGAAGCCAAGCAGATGACAGGTGTTTGTCAGGTTGCTTAAATGAGAAGTGAACGGAAGTGTTGCTGCATTCGGCTTTGAAATTTTCATCAGTTTGCAGGTGGAAGAATTTTGAAAGCAATAAAACAATGATAATTATTTCTTTTAGAGAAACAAAATTAATATAAATATACAAAAAAAATATGATTATTTCAGAATTAATGCAGACAATAATGCACTGACCCGTGCATAAATTTTTTTTTAAAAAAAAAAAACGGTGCTACTACAGGTAACACACCTCACCAGACCACACTAAAGGCCCCGTTATAATTCAAGTGAAATCAAAGAACGAACTGTAATGTAGTTGTAATTCTAATCGAAAGAGACACTGATACTGTTTTTTCATGTTTAATACTGTAAAGCTGCTTTCTTTTAAATCATCTGTTGTATAAAGTGCTATATAAATAAACATGACGTGACTTGACTGGAGTGCCGAACTGCAGAGCAATCCACATTGCTATGATCAGATGCTTTCTTAGCTGCTGTGTTCTCATCACTGTCATTTTTTGTTGTGTGTTTATTTTGTAATTGAAAGGAAAGCGTGCTGCACATATTAACATATTCATCTAAATGCGGTGTCAGGATGTTTGCTAACAATATAACGTGATTATATCAGGGCCTTTACCAAGAGTTGACAGCACAGAATAAGTAGAGCTGTTCAAGGACGTGTGCTCGCGTTCAAACACAGCTGGACAGAATGTAAAGGTATGGTGCTGAATGCAGGGTTCTCGAGACACTTTTTTTTTTTTTAAGTTTAGCTTCGACATGGTTTTTCTTTTCAAGTGAATTTAGGGATCACAGCCTCACCCCTTATTTATCTGCACACGTCTGCGGCATATTATGGCTCCGACTGGGTTTTGTTCCATCCTCCACATGGTACCAACTCACACCAGAAGCATTTCAGAAGCAAAGCAACTGGATTCACGAGACCACGAGATTTGCCTGTCCGATGTCGTTTTTCTTAATTTTCTACCATGTTTAAGTTGGCTAAATGGTTATGTTTTGTCCGGTTTAATTGTGTTTATTGTTATGTTTATTTCTATGTCTGACTTTGTTGTGCTGTAGCCTACAGACAAAGTTAATACACTTAAAAGTCCAGTTATGAACGACAATGATAAAAGATTTAATAATTAATGTGTTATGTTAAAAGCATCCCTGCTTTTAACATAACACAGCATTATAAAAACGGTGTCACTCCTGGTTAGAGATGTTGCAAAACAGGATGCAATACAACAGCCTGTCTGTACATCAACCAGAGTCATATTTGATTTGTGACAGGAAATTAAATAAGGTTGTGAAGGATGGAAGTACAGTGTGTTCAATGGATTGTACTGTTCAACAACTTACTGATCGTTCAGCTACTAAAACATCTTTCCAAGAGACTTTCAGTAGACAAAAACCTCCATAAAATGGTTTTGAAAGTTACGAGTTTTGAAAATTACATGTGATCTACAGTAGGACCTTGATACAGCACATGCTATTGCAAAAACTAAGTCTATCCATCGCAGCCTCATTTTCATCTGCATAAAATTATATATGGCATCTACCTTGCAGAAAAAAGTAAAAGTATAAACACGTCCTCTTCATTTAATCTACCTTGAACAGATTGCAAAATGGTTTGCTGTGGACATCCTGATTTAATATAAAGTCAGTTTTTGTATTCAAGACTTTCTGCTACAATAATGTAATGTCTTTGAATTATCTTCATATGTGGTATTTAATTAGTAAATAATGATGTTTTCAATTTTTAATTAACTTGTTTTTGTCTTTCAGCATTGGAAAGCATAATAATTAGGAAGGTGGCACAGAATGTTTTTAGATTCTAAACATAAGGAATAATAGACCTGGCAGAACCCTGGCTCACTAATGAATAGAGAACCATGATTTCAACAACAACAACAACAACAACAACAACAACAAAAAATGGGCTTATTATGGGCTGTTTTTTTCGAGACATTTTGATCCTTATTACATGAAGCCTATGAGGCATGATCTTAAAAAGAAAAATTGGATTTATCTGCATTTAGGTGTAGGTTCAGCCCTGCCAGTGAAATCTGAGCAGGCTAATATTAGAACTTGTCTGTGGATTCGTCATTGTCTGGGTCACCGGTACACCTGCTTCACACAGCAGAGAGTATCACCGACAGATTCCTGCAGGTGCTGTATGAATAAAAAAAAAAAAAAAAAAAAAAAAATCAAGAAGTAAGGAAACATAAACAGTGTGGTCTTTTGAGATCACATATCACTTAAAACGAAATAGTGTGATATGATCTGCCCAGACCTCAAATAAGTTAGGATAGGAGTTTTTGTTCACAGATTAGAAGAATAACTCACCCAGAAATGAAGATTCTGTTTTCAACTTGTCGTTCCAAACCTGTATGACTTTCCACTGTGGAAGATTTTTTTTTATATATAAAGAATGGCCTTCTCCATATGACAGTTGGGTGCCAGACTCAAAAATGTAGGCCTTCAGGTTTGAAATCAATGACTCGATCACAAATTCTTTGTGATT
The DNA here is from genome assembly GCA_039654105.1 of Coreius guichenoti. Lineage (NCBI taxonomy): Eukaryota > Metazoa > Chordata > Actinopteri > Cypriniformes > Gobionidae > Coreius > Coreius guichenoti. Next base: position 25,873,949 of record CM077169.1, on the reverse strand, counting down.
AGTGATACAAATGTAGTTCTGTTTAGTGATGCACTGAATTTTGTCTGATACGATAAGCCGATAATAATTTTCATGTTATGGGTGATATTAAAAACTAGGGCTGGGTATCGATTCAGATGTTCCAATTCGATTTGATTTCAATTTTCAAGCTCTCGGTTTGATTTGATTTCGATTCGATTTTTGATTTCGATTCTCGATTTGACTCAGTTAATATAGATTTAATACAAATCCTATATTTATAAAAATGAACAGTGAACATAAGTTTACAAATGGTTAATTAATAAAAAAAATTATGTGCCACAAACCTATTAAACACTTTTTATTTTAGTTACACTTGGGTACATTAAAACAGAACCCAACTCTATATTTCAAATGCATACAATGAATAGGCAGAATTTTGATGATGAAAAACTGATACTGAAAATTGGACAAGTCAGAACAGTCACATACCTTGATCAAACAGGATCAGGTTATTTTAGGTTTAAGATAAAACAAACATAAAATCTCACAGCATTAACTGTAACACGGAGGCTGCAAGCCTACGAATCTTCGGTTGTTTGTTCGGCTGTGGGGGTGTTGGAACCTGCACGTCTGGGTGATGTCTCGTCAAATGGCTCCACAGATTTTTAGTATTACTACAGCATTTCACCTCAGAATTACAAATCAGGTATATAGCTTTGTTCTTGTCCACAGTATCTTTGTCGTCATGCTTGCGAAATCTAAAATGCTTCCATACCTCTGACTTTTTATGTGAAGGTAGTGTTTAACGTCGAGAACGCACCTGAATCCGCCATTTTAGGCAATGAATGAATGACGGGCTCTCTGTTGTAACATCGCGCAAGGCAAATAAGGGGGTGACATCTAGATTAGACTAGTAATAAGATTAACGTTAATTTTATGTTCAATGTTTGCGGAAATAAATATGGAAAAAAAAATCGATTCGTGGCCTTTGAGAATCTAGATTTAAATCGACCACATTTAAAAAAAAAAAAACGATTAAATCGAAAAATCTATTTTTTTGCCCAGCCCTATTAAAAACCTATACTATTTTATCTAAATAAATAAAATAAAACCAAAATGTTTGTCAAAATTGTCGTCGAATTATCAAAGACGCGATCTGAGAGAATCGACGATGCATCGCCGACGCCCGTGAGATATTTGGCATGCTAAATATCTGGACCTGTCTGCGATTCAAAATCCTGCTGTGTGAAATGTGTTCTGACTGAAAATTACATCTGCGATGACCTACAGCCAATGAGAGAGAGCAAGATACAGGGCAGCGGGAAGTTCGGGGAGGAGTTATGGACCACAATATCAGTATTATAATAGATATTTTTACAATTATATCAATCGGAAACAAAGCACAAACATTTGCTTGACCAGCCGCAACAGCAGCACATTGCAAAATGATTTGTTTACCTCCCACTCTCTTTGCAGAACACACAATCCTTGCTCCCTGTGTCTCCACAACCATTTCCTCCTCCATAATCTTTTATGCGTGTGTTTGTTTGTGAAACATAGTTTGCGGATCAGACAGAGCTGGCTGCGATTCTTCCTATTGTAAAATCATGCAATGTGAAACGCCCTGTTTTCGATCCATCGTGTGCAATGTGCACACAGCAGCAACTGAATGCTACCCCAGATAGTCATGCAGTGTCAAGTCAAGTCACCGTTATTTATATAGCGCTTTTTACAATACAGATTGTTTCAAAGCAGCTTTACAGTGGTAACAGGAAAATTATGCAACAAAATTTGATTCAGCTGGACAGCCACTCTGGAGAAAACAGTTATGTCATCGTCCAGCTCAGTTCAATTCTCATGTGGTGTCAATACAGGCAGATCAGTAATATAGTTGAATATTTAGTAGAGAGAGAGTGATCCGACGACTTTGAAAATCGTGCAATGTGAACTCGGCATTAGATAATGGTAAAGATATCTAAATGTCAAAAATCTAAATGTTTATATTGTGCATCCCTAGTTCTGTTCATCACACAAAGCTATTGCATGCTTCAGACGACTGTGGCTTCAGAAGACTTGGAATATAGACATATGAACCACTTTCCAAAATACTTTTATAATGCTTTTTTGTCATTGTGGAACTTGACAGCACCTGTCCTCATTTCACTTTCATTAAAAAAGGAAAATAGGTGACCAGGATATTCTTTTATGTTCCACAGAAGTAAGTAAAGGCCTGTGCACACCGGGACAATTATCGTGCGCGCTTATCGCCAGCGTTTTTCGGCGCGTCTTTAGTGTTCACACCCAAGTGATTTTCACTGGCGATGCGCAGAGTGAACGTGCAAATTCAGTAGATGGCACTCCCGGTACATAAGGTGGTGCTGCGCCACTTTACGCTTCTGACACTCGCTTGTCACGCAGAAGAAGAAGAGACGACAGTATTTACGTGCTTGCCAAAACCATTCACACTTTTTGCTAACTGGCACATCTTCTTTGTTTACTTACTTCCTCTTCGTCGTATCAATGTGTGCTCGGCAAGACCGTTTTGTGCTTGAGCGCCACCAAGTCGCGTTTTACTGTAACTTCAGCAGCTCCAGGCACGTGAACAAAAGCGCCGGTCTCATTGGTCGGCCAGTTTTTAACGCGCCGCGTCAAAACAAAAAAACGAACCCAAGGCGTTTTTTTTTTTTTTTTTAAATGACGCTTTTACGCCTGGCGTTTTGCGCGTCGGTGTGCACACCCACATTGACGCCCTTTGTTTAGTCACGAGGCGTTAAACGCGCGAAAATCGTCCCGGTGTGAACAGGCCTTAAGTCAGAGGGCTTGGAATGACATGAGGGTGTATAAATGATGACAGAATGTTCATTTTGGGGTGAACCATGCCAATTATTTTATATTCAAATGAATTTCTCTTAAAATGATTCCTGTCTCTATAGCCTGTGAACTGAGTATGCATGAGCTTTTAGATTTGTTTAACTTCAGTGTGTGTGAAATGGCACAAATCATACTCTGGGGGGGAAGCAGACCAGCAGGACTAAAACAAGCTCTGAACATCTGCAGCACCTGTGCTGTGGACCGCTCATTGGTTCAGCATGACTTTACACTCACAACCCAAAAGGGATCTGAACCAAAAGCCATCTGATCTCACATGCATTTCCCCAATCACTAATCCTGAAACTTCCATTCACATCTCTGCACCTTTCTAAAGAGACAATATGGAGGGAAACCAGATGAAAATAAAACTGAATCACAAAAAGGCACAGAGGTAAGGGGTGAATGGAAAAGACAGACATGGAGGGGATGAGTGGACTTTTGTGGGATGAGTTCTGGATTACCTTCATAGAGCTGAGCATACTGAGGAAATCCTGCCGCTCGGAGCCACTCACAGGCCTCCTTCGCCTCCAGCTCTGAGAGAGAGAGAGAGAGAGAGAGAGAGAGAGAGAGAGAGAGAGAGAGATGAATTAATGAAATCAATAAGATAATATATTCATTCAATTCTCTCATGCTATTAATCATTATCATCCAGACATTCAGAATACATTAGACTTGATTTGATGACTCATTTCACCGTGAACAAGAGCGGTTTAAGGTTATTTAGATAATCTGTGGTCATATTATTAGGTCTGTCTGTGGAAAAAACATGCAGCATGGCAATGAGAGCAGAACTGGAATTCTTAGCTGGTTTTCTGTGACACCGATAGATCCAACAAACTTTGCAAAAACGAAACCTATTGAGATTAAAATATAATAGTCATGTGCTAGAATATTACTTATATTTTTAGGGCCCGAGCACCGATGGTGTGAGGACCCTATTGGAATTGCTCCGTTTTTATTAGTGTATTCTACTTTAACTGTAATCATTGAGACAATGTTCTTCATCCAGCTGTCACCAATCATCAGGGGAACATGGCACATGTGATGGACAGTGCCTTCAGACTGGCATGAAATGCCCGAGATCTCCATGGAAACTGGTGAGGTGATAGGAGTCAGTTAACCAACTCAGGAACAACAAAAACTGAGAGGATCTCAGAAATAACCGCCCAGATGCAAGTACAACCTGAGGCTGATTTTCAAGAATAATAATATTACATGTTTTGTCTTTTAGAAATGCACATTTTACAGTACCTTGAGTTGGGATGTAAATTTATGATCATTATCAAAAACAAAAACCTAATTTTTTTTTAGGGTCAAATTTAAATATTCTGACTGTTTGAGTTAGGACTCTACTTTTATTAAAATTAACCACTGGTCATGCATAGTATCATACATTTAGATCATAGATAAAACCAGACATATAGCTCCTCAATACCATGGTAAAATGTAACTAAATGGTTTCTATTGTATTTGTTATAAAAAAAACAGTAGCCTAAATACATTTAGTATCAATTAAAATGCACAAATGGTAACTTAAAAATATTAAGTAAATAATTCTATTTAATTATTCTGTAATTATATTCTATTACTAGTGTTACTATATTAAATCCAAGGTAAATTATGGTGATTTGTAGATTGAAAAGCCTTCTAACTGGATCGTTCATGGCACAATGTTTCTCGTGTTTGTTAGAGCTCTTGAGAATGTCAGCGAATGTTTAATCTGGTTTAAACTAGTTTAAATCACTTTAGACGTTTGTGTTCTTCGCTGAATTCAAGTGCTTCTTGCTGGATCTCACCGCTCTGTTTAGTGGTTGTGTGATCAAAACGAGTGGATAAATGGTCCGTGTGGCACGGTTCAAATGAGTAGTGCTGTTTGTTATGCTTTGGCGCATAAACATTATATCGAACTTTTATTATTTTATCGAGAAAAATTATATTATTGCAATAGTTTATTGCAATCGCCCAACCCTACTTTAAATAAAGTTTAAATGATATCAAAATTTTGGATACCATTGAAATTTCATAAATCTCATCACCAATTTCAATATCACAAAAAACTAATACTAGCATAACTAACATAAAATAAGAACAAAGAAACTAATTACAAGCAACAGGACAAAAAAAACTATAACAGAACAAAGACACAAATTAAGTAGACCTACCTGAAAAACTTTAAGCACTAGATAGGCCTATAGAAATACTACATAAATTGTATAAGGTAATCAAATGTATAAAAAAAACAATGCATAGTCTGTGTAAATTAAATGTACATTTATTCTTACTAAAGTTAGAAAAGTGATTCAGTCAAAAGCAATGAGATTGTTTGATTAACATTAATGACACAGACTGCAGCAGGTATATTAGGCTGCTGTCACTTTAAGACCAAATGCACTAATATACTGACTAATATAATGTACTGATTATATACTAATATACTGACAAATTTCTACCGGTTTATCGTGTCTACTGGTACATCGCCCATCCCTAGTTGCATGTCCCACATAAATCTTTGAGTTACTGTAAACTTAATACAAATGACATCATAACGATCAATCAAGATATATATGTCCACCTCACCTCGTCATTGTGAAAACCACACTGTAAAAAAATTCCGTAAAAATACAGTACAATGTACCGTAATAATCTGAAGGAATTTTTCCGTATTTGTGTTTTACAGGTCTTTACCCGTATTTTAAATTACGCATTGCATTGTGGGAACAAGAATTGGTCAGCGCGAAAAAGGCGAGACGCAAGCGCCATTACACACGCAGATGATCTCGGCCAAAGTTTCTTTTTAAAGTCGGATTTCGGATTTGTGGAAGCAGTTCTAACACTTCTGTGGTAAAAAGTGATAATTATATTTTGTTAAATGTCAAATACGCTGTTTACATAACGTTATTTAGTTGTCATCTGGCTTGTTTGGCAAATGAATGCGTGAACCGTTGCGTTTATCATTATATGCATATCGTCACATATGGAGGTTCCCTGATTGTATACGTGTTATAGTGTCTTCACTTGTAAATGTTTATTAACTTTTATTTGTCGGTGATGCGGTTTATTTCGTGCTGAGCGTATCGTTTCAAGCATCCAGGTGCAGTAACGTTAACCAGTTGTGGCAAAGTGCCGTAACGTTAGGCCTATATTGTGTTTAGAGCAGTTTAATGCCTTCGTACAAAAGCTACCAGAGGAATTGTCAAGAAAAGGAAAGGCCATTTTCAGACTTGTTTGATTTGAAAGGGTTGGAGATACAACGTGAAGTGAAGATACTGTACGTGAAGATCCAGTACAACGGATTTCTAGCATTGCGAAAGGAAAACACCATCACCTTTTCTGTCAGATGAGGTATGTTTAGACTTTTTATTGTCTTGTTTTAAACACACAGGCATACTTCTGCCTGTAGTCATTCTTTACCAGATCCCTCTTTAGTTTAATTTATAGTGTTTCTGTTGTTTTCTTTTCTGTTGACAGGACTTAACTGCTGCTGTACTGTGCTTCCCCTGCATTCTCATTATGGGTTTGTATTTTGTTTGTTGTTATTAACAGTATTTATTAATCATTATGAGTATTAAATGTCGACATATTGATAGAAAAAGATGGTTGCTGAATACCCCTTAAAAGATTTTTATGCTTAATGTTATATGGACAGTAGAAAAACAAATTGTGTAGGGATGATTTAAACACCTATGTTTGGAGTGGTTTTCTGAAGTGATCATGTAATGTTTTTCATTTTGTAATATCTTACTTGTTTAAGGTGAGGGCATTCAAGATTGCTGTCATTAAAGAAGTTATTAGTGACCATATCTCCTCCCCCATTGTGGCAGTGAGCTACAAAATACCCGAAGAAGATGGCACTTATCCTGGAGTTCATACAAAGGTAAGCAACACATTTTTTATGAATTTGTGTATAGATCATTTTGTTGTGTTGCTGTTTATTTAGTTGAAAATAATGAAACCACATAAGATGTAGTTGAAGTGACAAGCCAACATGCAAATGGAGTCCATTGGAAACACAACGTTATATACAATGTTTGAATTGGAAAGTATTGGGGATCAATTGATAATTTAATGAACTTAAAATACTGTATGATTGATATGGTTTTCCACCTCAGCTTGGTCTGCATTTTATTCTGTAGTTCAGTTTCATTCATTTAATATAAAAAATATGTTTCTTTAAATAACTTTCCTGTGCAGAAATCCTGAATGAGGGTCGACAAGGCTGTGATGAAGGAAACCAAATGGCTACACATTCCTCCAAGACTGCTGAAGTTCCTGTATGAACAACTTTGAAAATCCATGTAAAATTTTAGCTTTTGTCAAATCGCATAATGGAACTTTAAAGGGATAGTTCACCCAAAAATGAAAATTATCCCATGATTTACTCACCCTCAAGCCATCCTAGGTGTATATGACATTCTTCTTTCAGACGAATACAATCAGAGTTAAATTAAAAATGTCCTGGCTCTTCCAAGCTTTATAATGGCAGTGAATGGCCTTCCGTATTCAACTTACGAAGAAAGTGTAACGCCTCTCGCAGTTCAAAACGTTTACGCTACGTCCGACGTCATCGTCGCGACAGTTACGTTTTTTACGCTACGTCCGACATCGTCGTCACACCAGTTACACTTTCTTCGTAAGTTGAATACGGAAGGTGGTCTGCTGGAAGCTAGATATTTTACTTTGTAACGTGTTAAATATGGATACTTTTCTTACACAAACCCATCGATTCACTTCAGAAGGCCTTTATTAACCCCCGGAGCTGTGTGGATTACTCTTATAATGGATGGATGTGCTTTTTTGGGCTTTACATTTTGGGCTGCCATTCACTGCCATTATAAAGCTGGGAAGAGCCAGGATATTTTTTAATATAACTCTGATTGTATTCGTCTGAAATGTCATATACACCCAGGATGTAAATCATGGGCTAATTTTCATTTTTGGGTGAACTAACCCTTTAACTTAACATACAGAAAAGGAAAGTTTTTTTTTTTTTTTTTTACCCAATTAGTTCACCCAAAAATGAAAATTCTCTCATTAATTACTCACCCTTATGATGTTCCAAACCTGTAAGAATTTTGGAACACGAGTGAAGATCTTTTTAATGAAATCTGAGAGCTTTCTCTCCCTCTCTTAACAGCCTACGCACCTACCACTTTCAAGGTCCAGAAAAGTAGTATAGACATAAAAGTAACACCATGTCCTAACCAAATGCGATAAGATTCTAGCAACAAGCAGTTTTTCTATCCACACCAAACGCGATGTGTCCACGTGATGCGATGGTCAATCAATAACCACAGCCAATCAGAAGAACTTGTGGGCTGGCTCTCCTTGCAAGCGCACAGCAGACAATGAAATGGTGTAATATATTTATGATTATGTACGTATCCATTTAAACATTTAGAGTACATAAAATGAATGTTGTTGACGTAGTAAATACAGTCCAGCGCTTCCGAGTTACGTCAGAGCTACGCCAGCATGCCGGCTTACCATTGGCCGATGCTGTTCACGTGAGCACCATGACGCATGCGTGATGCTGACGCAGGAGCTGACCAACATCAACAGCGTAGGAGACTGACACAGACGAGAAGAAATTGTAAAAAAAAAAAAAAAAAAGTCGTTATTTTTGTTTTTTGAGCACAAAAAGT